>CANYCX010920296.1:0-10860 GCA_948193385.1 Breynia disticha f. nivosa | reverse complement strand
ATCGAATGCTAGCGTAGAACATTTGATTGCAAATTGTCTTATCATTCAATTTTAGTAGTCTTATCATAGAATCATGAAAGCTGAGGGAAAAGAAGGCTAATCAAATAGTGTTAGCGCTCAATTAGATAGAAATATACCAATTGACGCTAAAGTGTTCGATGAAATTCCTACGTATTAGAAAAGTAGAACATTATTTGGGTTTAAGGATGCAATTTTGAGCATCCTAAAAGGGACTCTTAATTGATGATAGCTCGAGAACACAAACATTATCCTCAATCCAATCAAGGAACCAAGTGTAGGTCTATTGAAGTCTCAGAAAACCCAACGCTTTTACTTATTATCTTCATCTTTCACTTCACTTGCACTTTTATTTAATCTTCTAAAACCAACAAATTGACATGTTTATTGCTTTCTTTTATTTCCTTTTTAGCACCAAATCATCTTAGATACATCATTCCTCGAGAGATTTGATCCCGGGAGTTTACTTCCGCGGTAAAACTGCATCGATTCTAGTGCGCTTGCTAGAGCCAGTCACTCATCTTTCCTTTTTCTACTCAATGTTTCATCTATAAGATTATCCTTGCTAGGATGGTACTCAATAGTACGGTCATAGTCCTTAATCAGTTCAATCCATCGCTTCTATTTAATTAATTTTATGTCATCACATATCAGAGGCTCTACTGATTAGTGAGTACATTAAAAGTCTTATCATATAGGTAATGACGCCACACCTTAAGTGTTTTTACTATCGCTACTAACTCAAAATCATAAGTCAGATAGTTGCTCTCATTTGGAAGCAAGTATCTGGAGGTATATGCAACCAATTGTCATTTTGCATTAGAAATACACCTAGACCCAACTTCAAAGCATCAATATATTTAACAAACTCAGTACACTTGGATTGTATTACAAGAATCTGAGCCTCACTCAATCTATTTTTTTTCAATTTCTCAAAATATATCTAGCATTATTTGCTCCATGTTTTACTACTCCCCTCGGTATTGCCAAATATTTGATTAATAAAATCCACAAAGTTTTTTTTAAGAATTGAAATCACAAATCGAGTCCCAGTCTCAGGATTTCAATATTTTAAACTACTACCTTTTTTGATTCCTATGCAAAAGAAAATGTGGAAATAACAAAATTATTTACATGCCCTTTGTACAAATCCATGTAATGAAAACATAACTGTTAGTGTGGTCATGGTCTACAAAAGATTATTTATAACCCACAATGTAATTACCACTACACATCTTGCCTAATAAAATATCGAAGTGTTGATGTGGATCTTGATGCAATGTCCACACCACTACCTCAATGCTCTGTCCAAATATATAGAATATTCTACTCATTTTATGGAATTAAGAAAATTCCCAAGAATACTCTACTCATTTGTTTCTCATTTATCATTTCTCTGTATTTTCTAAGTAAGGGTTTAACCCTTATTTAGGTTTCTATACATTTCAGTTCTTGCGTACATATTTTAACACTACACATCAGGAACACAATCGTGCCTCTAGCTTGTGTAGGTATACGTGGTCGTACCATTCCCCCATAGCCAGTGTATTTTATACTTTCGTTCTAGAATATTCACATTGGCTATGCCTCTTAGACACGAGTTTTGAGATTTTTACATACCAATTCCAGTGATTAGGCACGACCTTGTGTAACTCTCCACATCGAATGTGCCCGTCTGCTATTATCCAACACAACCCTTGTAGAAAGTTCCATGGTCACATTTTTAGTCAATTGTCTAATGGTGAGCCATTGACATAGCTCGTGTAAAGGATCACGAACCTCGTGTCAGGCACCTGTATAGCACATGCACTTTACACATTTTATTCCAATTTACTATACAAAAATTTCAACATTTCATATCAGGCATTAATGGTACAAGGTTCACTCTACAATTTATGTAACGTCCTAGAAATTGTAGGATTTAAAATAAAATAAAAGCTACATTTATTGTGACACCAAATTTTACGAAATTAATTTTCTAATAAATAAGATTTTCGCACATATTTTTTTTCTTTTTAAAACATAAGTTATAAGAGAGAGAAACGGAATACATAGTTTTACAAAACAGAGAATGCGGCCAGAGTGGCACCACAAACAAAGTATCAAAAGATGCAGAAGCGAATAAAAATAGTTTACATGCTAGGTTTGAAAGGTCTACAACTATCATAATTAGTCAGGCGCATAAACCAAAACATAACAAAAGCCCAAGGAGCTCGACCTTCAAGAAGTATCGCATCGCATCGCTGGCCCACCGATAAGTCATCCCGTCCCTGATACCTGTCACTCTGCACAAAATCCAGCAAAACACAGGTGAGTATTTTTAATACTCAGTAAGGCTATCCCTCAGTGTCACTACTATGTTGTGGTGCATGGGAATCCTCAGCCATCCCGGCCTATCCTCCCTAATGGCGCCCTAAAGTCATCTCATAGATAATCATTTTATGTGTTTAAACATTCAATTTAAGTGTTGATCCAGTAAGGAAAACATCCTAGATTATTAGGATACTTTAGGTATGGATTAGTATGTTATTCAGGCCGAAAATAACATTTCTGGGTCAAATTAATGTATGTCTAATTATAATTAACGTACGTTATTCATTAGCTATTCTGCAGCCAAGAATAATGTATGCCAAGGTGTGGTTAACGTAGTTTTTATGTGGTAACGTGTGTTATTTATACAAATAACGTACGTTAACACCTTCAGATCAATTCTGCTAGAATTTCCAAGTGTTATTTCATACTTACACACTCTCCATTCCACTTAACATATCAAACATTATTTTTAAACACTCAAGCATATCAATTTTTCATTAACATAGGATTTATAATCTTTATCATGCTCAAATCAACCAACTTAACATCAACTTGCTCATAGTTTAACCTTTTATAGTCCATACTTAAAATAATAGCATTCATGCTCTTTTATATACTCCGTATCTCAATTTTACCACACCATTCAACACAACGTTAAACTACTAAGTTCTTAATCATTATTCAAGACTAAACTCAGCATAATCAGACCATAAAGGATTCCATACTCAATTACCATAACACATATCATCATATCGTTAAACCATTACACAACACCAATCCAATATAGCATACAACCATCTTTCATCATTTCACACATACATTCATAACCTTATTCACATACACAATGACTTTATTCAATCAAACATCCTTCACATAAACATATGACTCAACAAGAGTCCATATCATTAAATCATACATCCAGATCATCACATTAACCATTTTTAAACACATGATTAACACATTTCATCAAATCATAACACAATCATCAACATCCATACCATCCACCAACATCATTCCATAAACACATGCTCAACACCACACATCTTCAAGTTCTGTTCCTTCACATACTCAACATTCCACATATATTACACCATTCATTTTCATACGTTAAGCTAACCGATGCATACTCACATTCCCCATAAGCACACACATTCATCCATACTCATAACATTTGAAATTCATCACATAACATCCATGGTAAGGAATGAATGAATGCATAAGTTCGAATGCACATGAAATCACACAATGCATGCCCCGGGGACTTAATTTGTTCAACGTGCATGTGAGAGATCTACTCTCATAGTTGGCAGTATCCTTTCATATGAGCTTTTAGCTCGATTGGCAATACCCCTTGCATATTGAGCTTTCGCTCAATATTGGCAATACCCCTTTATATGTTGAGCTTTCGCTCGGTTTTGGTAATACCCCTTTTCTATCGTTGAGCTTTTGCTCGGTTTTGGCACTACCCCTTAATATATTGAGCTTTTGCTCGATTTTTGCAATACCCTTTAATATATTGAGCTTTCACTTGATTTTGGCAATACCCCTTAATGAACATGCAATTATTACCATCACATGTTTATATGACATGCTCATATACATTGCAATCTAATTCAATAATCCATCACCAACATAAAATTCTCCTCCAAATCAATTGCACAACACATGTTACCAACAATGTTCACATATTTGGTTCCCAAGAACCATTTGTCACCACATAACCATCAATCATACACCATTCTTTCTTCACAAGGATTATAAACACACAACACGTAGCTTTCATCACATCAAATAAGCATACATATAAACCATTCTCGTTAGTAAGCATCCATCACAACATTATACACTCATAAGCTTCTCAAGCCACCATCAAGACACTCACACATTTCTATTACACATTTCATGGCATCATAACACATTCCAAATAAAATAATAACAATCATACAACCAAATCGCAACCGTCTCATCTCCTTAGTAAGCATTCACATGCATAACATACACTTATATATTTATCACGCCACCATTCATTTCAAATCTTGCATCAAGGAAACATTGTTCATATAAGAATGCACCAATCATAAACAAAACACAACAATAAGTGGCTAAAGCACTTACCTTGGGCTCTGAGGTCCGATTCGTCGGTCGATTCCCGAGTCGAGTTTCAAATACCGTTACCTACACATATAAAATCACATTTCACATCATTTAACACATAATGTAGTTTTTTTCAACCTCCTATTCTGATTTATATCCAAAATCCCCAAAAATCTCAAAAACACCAATCTCTTAAATCTCACCAAAATAGATGTTTTAAGGTCAATGGCTTGTAGAATCATGTTCTATATTGAAAACCTAACAAAACCCTACCAAATGTACCTATTTAACAACACATTTTAGCTCGGGATTAGAGGTTTATCTTGATTCTCATCACTTGGAACCCTAGAGGGAGAAAGGCTCGATTGGAGGCTGAAGATGTTGTTAATTTGATGGAAATCTGTTGTCTAGGTTAGATTTTGTGTTTGAAAGATGAAGAAATAGTGGAGAGGAAGTTTAGAGAGTGTTTTGGTAGTTGGGGGTGAGTTATGGCACGATTTGAATGTGTTTCGACCATTTAATGACCAGTCTATATGCCTGTTAACATATGTTTATTTTGCAAATTAACGTACGTTAACAAAATGCAAATTTTTGAAATTTAAGTATGAATAACGTATGTTTCCCATGAATTAATGTACATTAATCCATATTAACATATGTTAATGTCCTCATTAACATATATTATTTTACTCCAGGTAGCCCTTTCCAACTCTTTCGACTTTCCTCGACATTTCGACACCTATATACTTACATATACGTAGTTATAACTTATAATAACCATTATATCAACTTGATTAACATCAATTAACATTGAATTTACATGCTTAATCAAATTCAAATCAACCAAATTAAACATCCACTTATACCTTACTCAAGCTTTCATAGTTCATGCTTATAACCATAACACATTACATATCATTCATCCTTTAACTAGTACACTTTCCTACCAACAAGCCTTATCAAAACAAGCCTCCATCACATTTTTAATTCATCACTTAAACTAGACACAAATCATGCACATCATTTTCATAATACATACATTCCATTCCTATTCATAATCATTATTCAATTTAAAATGGACAAATTTTAGGGGTGTTACATTTATTCGGATCAAATTGGATTGATTTAGGAAACATTTGGAAAATCAATAGACAGCAAGGGCATGAGCATGCCTCGTGCTCATGAGGGATGATTAGCACGACCTCGTGCTCATTCTATAAAATCAGCAGGTCCTCATTTTGAATTAAATGTAGAACAATACTGTGCATGACAGAACAAGAACTCGTGCTAAGAAAAGTACGACACGATCTATTGGCATGACTCGTGTTCCAAGTCGTGTTGATTGGAATTATCGAGCAATTTTAAATTCTGATAAGATTCATTCAGAAACAGAGTTGAAGGAAGCAAGCAGGTGGAATAAACCCTAATTTTCGTTCAGTAACTTTAGAAAGCAAGGAATTACAATTTTCTTGCTAGAAATTTAATCCCAAGTGGTGCTGGAATATAGTTATAAATGAAATTGAGTCGGTGAGCAGGTGGTGCGAGTGTGGACATATTTTGAGGTAAGTGGCTTCCACTTACGACCTTTATAATTACGAGTATCTAGTATTTTCGTAAGGGATTTCCTTAGTTAAGTATAATTATACTTAAAAGAAAAAGAGATAAAGAACATAAAGCTTAAAAGCTTTAAAAGAGAACTAAAATTGTAACATTCCGGGAATTTTTAATCGTAAATTATGATAAATACTTGTTTAAACATCAATATATAAAGGTTGATCAAAGGTCGATATAAGGTTGACACGAAACGATCAAAGAAAATCAGAGAAATGTGGAAATGAGAAGTATGCGCAGTGGAAAGGGAAGTATGTGTGGCTGTTACCACCACGCGTAGTTTACATTCCACCACGCATGGATCCCAGTTATGCTGAAAAAAAAAATAAGTTTCGATCGATAAGAGGCAAGAATTCATATTTACCTTGTAATACCCTTGCAGAGTATAGCTGAGAAAAACCACCAGAAGTCTGAGGAAACATCAAGGGAGTGATTTTTTAAGGAAAGGAGTTGATTTCTTGCTAGAATTAGCAAGGTAACTATGATTGATAGTTGGTTTATGTAAGGTTTACAAAGAGTGTATGGAAAGTGTATTAATCTTGCTGAATTGGAATGAATGAACTGAAGTGTTATTGGAAATTAATGTGGTTAGATGTTATTGAGTTGAATGATTCCTTGTGAATGATTTTAGAGATGGAAATCATGGAATAGATGGAATTGAGGAAGATTAGTTTTAGAAAAAATTGTTGGAAATGTTGACATATGGTAGATTTAAGGATGTCAAATGAGGTTTTAATGATTATTTACTTGGAATTTAATGTATGAATGAATGATTAATGTAGTGTATATGATTCCTTACGTACAGGAGGGATCTTTACGCTGCTGAGTAGTTTTTGAGCCAGTGTAGGTTCTTATTTTGCTTGATTTCGAGGTAAGTGTTCTTACCCTTACTAAACTGATTTGTAATTGATTTGGATCTATGATAATTAGGCAAAGTAATGATAGTTGGCCTATAATGAATTGCTGAGGTTGCTAGAGCTAGACGAATCAGACTAAAAGACGAATTGGATGACTTATGATATGATTGTTAAGTGTTGACAAATAGTTGATATGATACCCGTGTGGTATGTTTCAATTGAGATAGTTCTACCTGTGTGGTATGTTTTTGTACAAAATATTCTCTATATGAGATATTGACATGTTATCTTATTTTATTGTTATGTGCTATGAACATTATTAAAGATAACACGATAAATGAGAACCTGTGTGATAATCTTGTGCCTGTGTGGATATGAATTGCTCTGTGTGAGCTAAGCTGTGTGCGAAGATGAATGACCTTCATATTGATTTCATTCATAAATATTGCATAAGTCTGTGTGACACAAGCCTGTGTGCCATCTGATTATTCCTATGTGGACTTACCTGTATGGATCAATAGACTGAACTGTGTGCAGTCTAAAATCTCTCCTGTGTGGTACAGAGATAGTATTTGAGGACTGAGCTGTGTTCGGTCCAGATACCCGGGTCATTCTGTGTGGATTTGCATTAGCATTGACATTTCATTGCATAGAATTGCATTTATGTCATATTTTGATATCTGTGTGATCTAGTTTGGCTGTGTGGCTATTTATATATATAAATTCCTGTGTAGACGATAGTTTATGATCTGTTGATATTGCTGTGTGCAATATAGCTATTCTGTGTGAACTTATGCTACTGATTGTATCCTGTGTGGAATGTTGAGCTGTGTGATGTTTTTTTTATATCTGTATGAACTGTTGACTGACATACGGGGATGTATAGGGTCAAGATAGATAGGCATGTTCTCGTGCTGATTTATGTTTTCCCCTGCACATCATTTAAGTTATAAAAGCTAAGAGTACTTACTGGGTATAGTTTATACTCACCCCGTTTATTATTTAAATGATTGTGCAGATCGTAGGTAGCTGTTGTTACTAGACCACATAGTTGATCAACATTTCCTGAGCTTACGTCAGAGGTTGAGCTCCAGAGTTCATTTTTGATATTTTACTTTGTACATATTGTACATTTCTGTGTATACACGCGACTTTTAGTTTGAAATGTTTTCAAACTTATTTTGCTTCTGCTAGTGTTTGATATTTAAAACTTTAATAGACTGGGCCGAGATTTTGAGAACACAACGTGTATATATCTTTTATCTTTTCTCTCTCCTCTTATTTTCCTTTGATTTATTATTATTATGAAAAGATTATTGATTATTAGGTTAAAAAGGAATTTGAAAATGATCGTCACAAAAATACTCATATATATATTATGTTTGTGAGAAACATAATTAGCTGATGTGATTTCTAGCTTGTGTTGATATGAGTATTGATTGTTCACTTATGGTTGACATGATTTGCTTTGGCATATTTATAAGCTCGAGACTTGCTTGAATGTTGAGCATAGTTGTGAGTTAATTTGTGGCCATTTGAATGCATATATTCATTCATTGTGTTGTATGATTTGTGTGACACTTGGCTACTATAGTAGGCTCGGGCTACAGAGATTATGCGCTAATCGATCGAGAGATTCTCGATGTTCGGTTGAGAGATTCCCGAGGCATGATGTCAGTTGAGAGACTCCTAATGTGTCGGTTGAGAGATTCCTGACAATACAGTGATAGGTTCACGATGCCGAGTGAGACGCACGATGCCGGTGAGACGCCGAAGATGTAAGCCCCAGGCATTTGCATATATTTGCGTTTGATAATTCATTTGCATACACATGATTCATTGCATAAATTTATTATGATTTGTGTTGCTAATTGGATATGTATACTGATGTATATATGATGAGACTTTATGTATAGTATGTTTGGAATGTCTTGGTACTTACTTTGTGAGTGATGCAAACAAGACTGTGTGGAGTGTTTTGAGTGTTGAAACACTATTTTTATGGTATGTGTTATATGGTGAACTTGCGTATTAATTCAGGAAACTTGTTGCTGAGAAATGTGGTGAAAACAGAATGTAATGTACCAAAATCGTAGGTCAGTACGACCATATGCTGACCAGCACACCCCGTGCTGCTGGGCCATTCTGGGATTTTGTATGGGCACACCCTCATGATCTAAGGTAGCACGATCGTGTTACCTGGGTTTGTGTTATATAAACACAACTCATGTTTGTGTGGCACGACGTGTCAACTGGGATAGTTGTTGAGCACGCCCTCGTGTTCATCCAGTACGACCTCGTGGTCTTCCCCTGCACTTCATTTATTCAATATTTTGATTTTTCTTGCTGAGTATTTATGAATGCTCATCTGTTCGAATGTTGAATTGTGGTGTAGATTGTAGATAGCTGTTCTTGGACTTGCGAGCTATTGATCGGAGGCATATCGAGATTTTGTACGAGGTCCGGCTCCAGTGTTTTATTTAGCTTTTGTTTTGTACAGACTTGTACATATATGTATATATGATATTTTGCTTCAGCTGGTTTATGTGTGAATTTTATTAAAATTGGATTTGGGCCCGAGATCGGGGTATGTCTATATATGAGATTTATCTATATTTAAGTTAGAGTTTATCTTTTCTATCTTATTTCTTATATTATTTAAATGGGGCGCAAATTTGGGGATATTTGAGTTTTAAATTTGAGCTCCACAATTTATACCATTATTTCCATCATTATTCATCGCAAGAAAAAACTCCAAATCATACCATTAACCACATACAATCCTGCATTTCAACATTGTTAAACATGGAATTACTCTCATCATTAATGCGACCATATGATTACCATTTTGGCAGGAAATTTCCCCATTTAATATGATGTACAATTAGCAATCACATGGTCATAAATTTATGTTCTGTGTAATAGCTAAATTTAAGTAAATAATTTAGTTGTCGTGTGGTCGCAGAAATTAGAGACCACGTGGTAACTAAATTTAGGAGCCAAATATTCCAACTAAATTTTACGCGATGCTGCAACTTTAGCTACCACATGGTGACTAAATTCAATGATCACGAGGTAGCTAAATTGTTTTTACACACCAATATTTTTCCATTTAGTGATGACGTTGTAGCTAAATTAGGTCACTAATTCACGCATAAAAAATAATCACATCACTAAATATTGTGATGCAAATTTAGCTACCACAGGGACATTAATAGGTGATAATTTGCAACTACTTCGTTTTAGTTGATGAATATGCGAAATCGTGTAGTGATAATTCGTCGATCAATTATATCAATTTATTACTCAATTGCAATTTATCACAAAATCATAAATTGAATATCAAAATCATGTATGGAGTCATATTCCTCATTTTCAATTCCCATGTTCATGTGTATTTATATATGACTATAACATATCATGTTTCCCAAAATTTCTCATAAACAAGCATGTCACTAATATAAAAGCCATTCCATATGTACTCACTGATAACATGTCAATATATATACTATGAGAACCCCCAACTTATTTAATATTCGTCGACCTGCATAATACTTCCCTCCTACAGAAAATACTTAAACCTAGAAATCAAAGTTTAAAAGAAAATAAATAAAATAAAAATTCAACTTCGTTTCAATTCATTTCTTAAACTTCCATACATTCAACATAATATTATTTACAAATCGTTTTTAAATTATAAAAGAAACCAGATCTCATCTGAATCCGTTTTCAGTTATAACTCTAACAAAATAATGTATGAAAGATAAATACAACATTGTCACGTAGTAACCAAAAACCCCTAAACTAGAGTATACACTGCACCTTGGTCTTTCTTTCCGTCAACGTCCAAAATAGAAGAGTTTCACCTATGCAAAAATCCAAAATTTCTTCCTACTAACCTGCCGAGCGTTGCAGACAAATAATTGTGTGAGATATACTCAGTAAGTAACATAACCTCTTAAGGTCG
>CANYCX010920204.1:0-10414 GCA_948193385.1 Breynia disticha f. nivosa | reverse complement strand
ATTTCCATATTAATATGCTATTCATATCCAGTCATATGCATTCATATTTTCATATTTATTCATCTTCATATATATATATATATATATATATATATTATTCATTCTCACATAACAATAAGTCATATAACCAGTATTTAAAGTGAGTAGATTACTCACTTGTCAATTGAAATACTCGGGCCTCTGAGTGCTCTAGTCCTACCCTGACCGTCTAGTCGATCGTCCTATAATAACATATACCAATCTTTTTGTAAAACTCAATATAACCAAAACTTATAATGCATGCCTTAATAACTTTTTCTTATAAATTCATTATGCTTATTTTCTCAATTTTGCCAAACCCTAATCTTAATCCTAATAGTTTCTAGTTTTCCTTTTGTCGTTAATTATTTAATTTCAATCAATTCTAAATCAATTCTATTCATTTCAATAATCATTTTGACAATAAAACTAGCAAAACTCATAAAAATTTACGATAAACTTTCGATATTACCTGTTTCGATTATACCATTAAATTTTCGGCTCAAAATTATGATCGATTCAATAACTCGAATCTATTCCCTCGTTAAAATCTCAATCTTTTTCACTCAAATCTCTCTCTTACTTGTCTCTCTCTCTCTCTCTCTTCTCCTTTCTCTCAAACTTTGAATTGAATCTTGAAGGTTCTGAACGATTTCTCGAGCAATCGAACTTATATTTTTCCCAGAAATAGGGAAGTACGCATGGTGGATGTGGAGTACGCGTGGTTATGCCCACCACGCGTTTTTCACTTCCCACCACATGTTCTTGGCTATTTTGAAGGTTTCTCCATTTCTTTAGTTACTTAATATCACCCTTTTTGTCACCCTTATATCAACTGTTCCTATCTTTGTTTCTAATCATTTATTTTTTTTTCATTTTATTGGGTAACTTCTTATTTTTATTAATCATTTACTTATAACATTAAGTATGTGTTTTTGGAACGAGGATGTTAGGTGTAATCAATACATCATCGACGTAAATTACCAGTGCCAAGAACCTTCCTGAAA
This sequence comes from Breynia disticha f. nivosa, assembly GCA_948193385.1. NCBI lineage: Eukaryota > Viridiplantae > Streptophyta > Magnoliopsida > Malpighiales > Phyllanthaceae > Breynia > Breynia disticha. Next base: position 9,389 of record CANYCX010920204.1, on the reverse strand, counting down.
CAACCTTAGTAACCAAACAATGATTGTGAGCAGATTGTGTACAACCAAAGCCATGTAACTTCTAAAAAACTCAGAATTCCACTCCCAAGATGCCTGTTTAAAACCATACAAATATTTGGTCAACCTACAAACCTGCCCAGTAGCAGCCTTAGAATAACCTAGAAGTGGTTACATGTAAATATCTTCTTGCAAATACCCATATAAGAATGCATTATTTATATCAATCTGATGCATGTGCCACTGCTTGATAGTAGCAAGGTGAATTAAAATTCGAATGGTTTGCCACTTAGCAACGGGGGAAAATCGATCATGATAATCGATGCCCTCGACCTGTGTAAACCCTTGAGCCACAAGATGTGACTAGGGTCTGTTAATGGAACCATTTGAGTTGGATTTAACCTTATACTTCTAGGTACACCCAACAATATTGGTATTAGCATAAGGGTCCACAAGAGTCTAGGTGTTATTCTTTTTAAGAGCCGAGAGTTCGTCATTCATAGAAGCAATCCAGATGGGATCCTTACTAGTCTGAACATAATTAGACGGAGCACGATGCCCAGTAGTCACATTACTCAAAAGATCAATATGGTTGAAGGTCGGATGGACTAAAGCATTTTTTGGAAAAGAAGGTAAAGATGCGTAGTAGAAATGGGAGAGGAAGTGGAAGTAGTGAGGTAGGTGACATAATCCTTAAACCAGTCAGGAGGTTTGGTGGAACAAGAGCTATGCCTCAAAGGCTGAGGGGAAATAGTAAAAGGGACAGAAGGTGACTCGAAAGGAAGGTTGTCAATTCCAGAAACCACAGGGTCATCATCTGAAATAACAGCCCTGTCAGAAGAATTAAGAGGGAAAATAGGAAAGTGGTCTGAAGAAGAAGAAGAAGAAGAGGGAGAATGGAAAGGGAACTGATGTTCCACAAAACGAACATCACGAGAAGTGAATATAGAATGGGTGAGGAGATCATACAATCTATATGATTTCTCTCTGAGAACAAATCCCAGAAAGACACATTTGCGAGCACGAGGGTCAAATTTATTTTTATGTGGGGCAATGTTTATGGCATAAGCGAGGCATCCAAAGGTTCGTAGAGAAGTGTAAGATGTTTTGGTTTAGTGAAGTGTTTCATAAGGTGTCTACCAGTGGAGAACTCAGGAAGGTAAAATGTTGATGAGATATGTAGCACAAGGATACTTTCACTCTAAAATTTTCAAGGGAGATTGGATTGGAACATGAGGGCACGAGCTACACTTAAGAGATGACAGTGTTTACGTTGAATGGTTCCATTTTGTTGAGGGGTGAAAACATAAGAGGTTTGGTGAACTATCCCCAAATCTCAGAAAAGGGTCATGCAGTTCTGGTTAATGAATTCTTTACCATGATCAGTTCTTATGGATTTAACCATAATGTCAAATTGATTTTTGATCATGGCAAGGTAACCTTTGATAACAGAGAACACTTGAGTTTTATCCTTAAGTTAATAAGTCCACAAGGTTCTGCTGAAATCTTCTACTATGGTTAGGATAAATGTAGCATCAGAAATAAAGGGTGTTTGACAAGGGCCCTATTGGTCCATGTGGATAAGCTGAAAAGGTTTACTGGTGTAAGAGGAACTTCTAGGAAAAGGTAGCTGGGCCGTTTAGCAAAAGCACAGATGTCACAAGCATGATATTTGAAGTTATCTTAGGTAGTAAAGTGTTGTAACACTTCATCCGATGGATGACCAAGTAGATTATGCCACACAGAAGGATTTATAGAATTAAAAGTTTTATTATGTAATGTGCTTTAGTTAAGCCATCATTAAACACAGGGAATTTACAAGTGTTTCCAGCAAGTACAAAATGTGCAGAATGAAAATTAGGGTCAGGATATACATACAGGCTATCAACAGCTCTTTATTTCCCAATCACATTAGAACTCTACAGGTCCTAGAATTGGCACATATTGAAATGAAAAGAGAAATTAAGTTATTATGTTTGGTAAGTTGAGAAACCAAGATCAAATTCCTAGAAAATCTAAGAGTATAAAGGACATTATGCAAAGTAATATGAGGATTCAAAATGACAGTTCCAGAATGATATACAGAATAAAATGTGTTATCAGGCAGGAACAATCTAATAGGTGTAGGTAGTCTAGCTAGTTTATCCAAAAGTCTAAGGTTATAGCACATGTGACTAGTGGCCCCTGTGTCAACAATCCAATTAAGATTAGGCAGTAAATCCACTGAATTAACTTTAGAGTAAGAGCTTATACCTGCAAACTCCAATTCATCAGGCAGGCGTGACTAAATGAAATTAACATGCTATTTGGGCACAGTATCAGATTTCTCACTCATCATGTACTTTTCCATCTCCTACCTGATGAATTGAGCCATATTTGCATTATAGAATGCTTTATTCTCTTTATCAGCACTCATGTCCAGTTTGTCAAAAGGAGTGTCGCCAGGGGAACTTATAACATTGTGAGCAGACTGAGCAAAACTCGCTTTCTTTCCCTTTAACTGTTTGATCCAGTCAGGTTCACCATGGAGTCGAAAACAATTCTCTCGATTATGATTAGATTTCTTACAGAAATCACAGTATCCTTGCTTGGTTGCATAGGTATGAGAACTTTGCCCTCCGAGTGGCTTGCCACCATTATAACTAGATCCAACAGTATTTTTGCCATGAAACTGCACTAAGTTAGCACTCTAATCAATGAGATTAGGCACTACATTATCAACTTGTTTTTCAACCTACAGTATCATGGAGGATGCCTTGGCAATAGAAGGCATGGGATTAAGCAATAGGATCTGATCCCAAGTTGATTCGTATGTATCATTTATGCCATTTAAGAACTTCACTAACTGTGCCCTATTCTCTGCCTCCTTGATCTGCTCAGATAATTGACAACTGCAATGATTACATGTGCAACGAGGATAAGGAGCCAGACACTTGAATTCATCCCACTTACTCTTTAACATAGAGAAATACATTGTTACGCTAAAGCTACCTTGCTTAAAATCATAGATTTGATTTTGCAACTTGTAAATCATAGGACCGTTGCTATAACCAAAGCGTTCCTTAACATTATTCCATAAAACCTTCGTTGAGTTTGCACGAATCGAAGATCTAGCTATTTCCTTCGACATAGTATTGAGAATCCATTACCTCACCATCCTATCTACTCTCAACCATACAGAATACGACTCATCTTTTAGCAGGAGATGCGATAGATCCATTCACAAAACCTAATTTGAGCTTAGCTCCTAAAGCTATCTCCAAAGCAGTGGACCATTGCAAGTAGTTCGTTTCACTTAAGGTTTCAATTATCAGCATCATACCTGGATGATCGAATGTTTGTAAGTAAAACGGATCATTGTCTTGACAATTGAGCCATCGCGGACAAACTCCTCCATCCACAATGTCATGATAAGTTTCCATAGTCTTGATGGTTTGAGAAGCTTAAGTATGTATATGTTCTAAGAGGATGTAGTGATTAAGAGTTAGGATGGCTCTGACACCATCTAGATTTCCCTAGGTTGGGAATTAGGGTTAGAAGTATCGAGAGAGGAAAAAATCGGTATAAAGAAAAAATGGCATCGGACTCAATGGGCTAGCCATTTTTTTTGGTCAAGCTCTGGTATCCTCGACCCACTGGACCGAGACTAATCCGGTTCGGGAAGGAGTTGGGGGTTAAGGTTCATTTCCCTTGCAATCGACGTTGCAGGGGATCGAACCGTGGTCCACCCTACCAAGTTCAGCCCCCATTACCACTGAACCAAGAGGTCGTTGGTTCAATGGGCTAGCCATCACTATACATGTTTGTATATAGTGTTGCTGAACCCTAACATGTTGTCATCACTTGCCCTTTATTCATGAATGTGGTCCAAGCCCAGTACAAGATACAACACAAGTCTACAGTTTATTTAATCATGAAGAGAAAACTTCAACTTGCTGACAACGGAGAGAAAAAAAAGAAGAAAGTTGCAATTTATGTGAAATACGTTTTTGGTTCTTTCGAAATAATCGACATTGCCGGAAGTAGTAAAAATTACTACAGTTTATTTAATCATTGATTGGCTATTTTTTAAGATTTTTTTCCTTATATGTTGTGTTGTAAAACAATTATATGTATTTTTTTTAGGAGAAAGTATAGATGATTTTAGTTTAGGTAGAATCATATAGCTGTGTTTTTTCTAACTTTTAGTCATTTTTTTGTCAACTTTTGGTCTACTTTGTTCGTGTATTTAATTTAACAGCGGTAGATATTACTGATTTGGGAATTAGGGTTTGATTATTTTTTTTTATTTTTTGATTTAACATTTTGTCAACTTGTTGTCATCTTTTATTCGTATACTACAAGTTGACCATAAGACGACAACACATAGAAAAAAAATGTAAAAAAAGCTTATATGGGGCAATATAGGGAATGGATTCATTAAAGATGACATTCTTGGGATTTCTATCCTAAGATGACATATATGAAAGATGGTACTTTAAAAATGGTATATGTGTAATTTGACCAATGTTTGATGTGGTTGCATCTTCTAAAATAAAAAGACCTTTGAAATTATAAAATATCGACATATAATTGAAATTACATAACAGTGTTTTGTATAGTCCTAATCATTAGCATTTAACAGTTTGCGACCACCCACTATCCCTGCTTCAATAATTTCGGCGGAGTTCCTTGATACTGGGACAAGAGAACAAGACAAAAAGGCAAGAGAAACTGAAGCTTTGGTTGGCATATTTGATTTAATAATATATATAAAACCATATTTGATTTAATAATATATATAAAACCATAAGTAATATCAGCTTCATTGTGGAAAATGTCATAAATGCCTAGCAATTCAATAAGGAGAATTGTTGTAAGAAGAATGAAACAGAGGGAGAGTTGAGTTGGAGATTTGGAAATTAGCATCATTCTCTAGTTATTAGAAGGTTAAGTTGATTATGAGTCATCGTTCATTGAATGGTTTGAACGTTAATATCAAACCAAATTAAACGATGCTGCAAATATTACGACGACCCTCATATGGAGACAAAAGAACATACAAGAAATTGAACAGAAAATTATGCAAAATACATAATACCGTGTTTGTATTTTTGAAAATGTTATGGTAAGTTTGTTCATTTCTGTTTATTCAAGTTTAAATTTTGAAATTATGAAAATATCAGGTTGATAATTTCAATTTTTAAAATGCCACTTTTTATTCTCTTTCGATATATGAACAATAATGAACATAAAACATATGTTTTTTATATATCGTGTATTTGAATCTCTTGATTTTTAGCAACTAGTTAGTTTCCTATTTGGATTGTATATCTCGTTTTATTCTCTATCTATATATAAGCAAAAATGAACATACATGACATTTTATAATTGTGAACTCAAAATCGGACATTTTCATATTTTCAAAACTTGAACTGGAATAAATAGAAATGAACAAACAAACCCTAGCATTTCCTACGACTGATAACACAAATTGGACATTCCCGTAATTTTTCGGTAATTGAAGCTTTGGTTAGCATTTGTCTGCAGTTTCGGATATTGGAAGCCCATTAATTAATAAATAGAAACAGCTCAACCATAGTTACTGTTGGGATAGTTAGTAGTAAACTAATCCCAAATGGAAAAACTAATAGTGTGAAATATATTTATATTGTGTAGAAGTTTAAATATCTTGATTAAGATGTGATGGAATTTGAAAAGAGTCTCAAAATTGACTATAATTATATAGTCAATGACAAACTAGCATAAACAAATTTATTTTTATTGAATTAATTTCGGAATTAACTGTTAATATTTCAAGAGACATTTTGTTTCGGTTTTAAACCCAAGAGTTGCCATCTTTCATTTAAAATCAATAGTCACTTCTTTTCAGAAAGTGGTTGTTATGTATTGTAAATATATGTTTACCTTTAGTTTTGACTATTACAATCAGACACATTAAAAACTCTTCTTGTGAATATTTCTAGAATTGCTGTTCAGAAATATTGTGGTGTCTTGTTTAATCCTATAAGGGTTTTGCCCAAATACCAACAACAACATAGTGGTGACATAATTCCTTTAAGGACAGCTTTTGCATACAAGACTGTTTTTCGTTTTCCTTTTTCGTAACAAACTTAAAGGAATTATTTATAATGGAGAAGCAAAGTTCTGATTTTGTATTCAACAAGATGTTCAATCCTGACTATTTAAATTGGATCGCTTTGATGGAACAAATTTCACTCACTGGAAAGACAAGTTGTTGTTCTTCCTTACTGAACTAGGAATTGCCTACTTGCTGTCAGGAAATTTACAACCAATTCTTGAACCATCTGACCAAGATTCTGAAACTATCATTGCTACTCGAAAGAAACGTCAAGTAGATGAAATCCGTTGTAGAGGTTTTATCCTTAATTCTCTTTCTGATCGTTTATATGATTTATTTCGATTTATTCAATCTCCGCAAGAAATTTGGTTGGCACTTGAAAATAAATATACATCTGAAAAACAAGGAACTGAAAGATTTCTTAGCATGAAGTTTGTTGAGTTTACAATGACAGGAGACAAGTTTGTTATGAATCAAGTGGATGAATTGCTTGTTTTAATTTCTAGACTTAAAGATCTAAAGGTTGATGTTTCTGAAGCACTACAAGTGACTGCTGTAATTGCAAAATTGCCTACCACTTGGAATGATTATAGAAAGAAATTATTGCATACTTCAGAAGACTTAACTTTGGATCAACTCGTTTAGCATATACGGATTAAGGAAGAAACTCGAATTCGTGAAAATAAGTTTACTTTAGAATCTAGAAATGCTCCTAAAGTGAACATTGTTGAGTCTAAAAAGGATGAAAACAAATCTAAAAAGAAGAGAAAGCAATCTGAAACGTCCAAGGATGAATCTACCAACAATAACAAGAAAAACAAGTCATGTTTTTTTTGTGGTAGGAAAGGTCATTTCAAAAAGGAATGCAGATTCTATAAGAAATTAAAGACAGAAGGAAATGCAGGCCAGAAAAGTTTAAATATTGTTGAGTCACAATCTGGTCCTACAGAAATTGTTGCTATGATTGCAGGACTTAATATCTCTGTGGTGACTGAATGTAATATGGCAACAAAAAAATCTTTAGACTTGTTTTATGATTCAGGAGCAACTATCCATGTCTGCAACGACAGAAGTTTTTTCAAAACATATGCAGTTGCAGGAAATGAAGAGAAAATTTTTATGGGAAATCAGAATACTTCCAAAGTGCTTGGAAGGGGATCAGTAAAACTTCACTTTACTTCTGGCAAGAAACTTATACTGAAAAATGTGTTACATGTTCCTGATGTGAGGAAGAATTTGGTTTCTGCAAGTCTTCTGTGGAAGAGTGGCTTGAAGGCTGTCTTAAAGGCAGAAAAAATTATTTTCTCTCTTAATGGTGTATTTATTGGTCAAAGGGTATTGTTATGATATTATGTTTAAATTAAGTATTGATAAAGTTGATGTTTTTATTTACTTGCTTGGTTCTACTAGTGATTTATGGCATGCTAGCTTGTCACATGTTAATTTCGGTTCTATTATATTTATGTCTAAATATGGTTTGATTTTTTGTGACAATATAACAAAACTAGAAAAATGTGAAATTTATCTCCAAGGAAAAATGACTAAGAAACATTTTTCTAAACATGAAAGAACAACTCAATTACTTGAACTTGTGCATTATGATATATGTGAATTCAATGGTCATCTAACAAGAGGTGGTAATAGATATTTCATAACTTTTATAGATGATTATTCTAGATTCACTCGTGTTTATTTATTGAAAACAAAAGATCAAGCTTTTGAGATGGTTAAGAGTTATAAAGTGTTAGTTGAAAATCAGTTGGAAAGAAAAATAAAAATATTACGTAGTGATTGTGGTGGTGAATATTTTCTAAACGAATTTACTAATTTTTGTAAAATAAATGACATAATTCACCAAACTAGTGCACTTTATACTCCACAACAAAATGGTTTGGCTGAAAGAAAAAATAGAACATTGGTTGATATGGTTAATTCAATGCTTTTACATTCTAAATTGCCTAGTAATATGTGGGGAGAAGCTTTATTAACTGCTTTCCATGTACACAATAGGATACCCTCTAAGAAAACTAAAACTTCACCATATGAACTATGGAAAGGAAGAAAACCCAATCGGAATTATTTGGGGAAAATTTAACAAACCTTATACTTAAGGTTTACATATTGAGAAAATAGTCACTATCTTTGTTAATTAACAATATGTCTATCCAAACAATTTATATTTAAAAAATAGCCAACACTTAACTAACTAAAAATCAGCGTGGATCATGTGTGATTTCCACTCCTAAAATCTCTCTCAATTCAAATTCTCAAATCTAACAAAATTTATCCTTATTGATTAAAGTTTGAATTAATTCTTTAAAATTGTAACATTGTTTCAGTTTTGTCAATCGTGATTTTATCTATCAGTTTCTATTTTTCCACTAGTTATTGTTGTCAACGTTCATTAAGGTTCACAATAGTTCACATACTTGAAGTTCACGAAAGGGGATTCAACATATTCAAAAATCATTTTCAAAGTTCACATAAGTTCACATATTCGGGTTCACATATGAGCTCGATAAGACTTCATCACAAAATATCAGAAGTTCACATAAGTGCACAAGCACCAGTTCACATAAGTTTTCAAGACACTTCACTACTAAAATAGAAGTTCACAAAAGTTCACATGCACAGGTTCATATATGTTATTAAGGATACTTCATAACAAATGTCAGAAGTTCACATAGGTTCGCATACACAGAGTTCGCATGAAAAAATGCTAGATTTAAGTTTTATAAAGGTTCACACACCAATTAATCTTATCTTATTACATTTCTAAGGTTCACAACGGTTCACAAACAAAAGTAAACACATATCCAAACTGTTAGTGGCAAAAAATATGTTTGAAGATAAGGGAGTTAAAAAAAGTTCACATTACGAACAAACTATATAATATTTATGAAATTCACATAATTCAGTTGTTTTAAGGTTCACTACCGTATCACATTTCTAAGATTCACGGAGGTGTTGGATAAAATGCTTATATGTTTTGATAATGTGCTAAATTGATAATGTGTTAAATTGATAAACATATTAAGAATTATATGTGTTTTGCTTATGTGCTAAATTGATAAATATGTGAAAGAATTACTTTTTGTATAAATAGTATTTTACTATTTATTGGATCGTAAAATACGGAATTATTTGTGCGTAAATGTTGATTTATATTTTGATTAATTATTAGGTGAATTCATGAAAAATAGCTTGTAATCACACTGTACTTTAATTATATGAATTGTGCTTAATTATGACATGAAATGAACAGAAGAAAAAATATTATGCGGATGACATGCATGAATAGTGTGGATGA
>CANYCX010920162.1:0-11782 GCA_948193385.1 Breynia disticha f. nivosa | reverse complement strand
CCAAATTGGAGCTAAAACGAGAGATTTATGAGGTTTGGAAATTAGGGTTTACATGTAAAACAACAATGGAACAATGAGGAGGCAATATTACCTTGAGTCAAACCAAAAGCCAAGTGTGGAACACTCCTAGCTGCAGAATTTGTGGAGGTTTGATGGTGGATGGAAATTTTGAACTAAGAAAGGGGAAGGAAGAAGAAAAGCGTGAAGAGAGGAGGGAGAGAGAAAGAAACGTGTTTTGGTGGGAAGACAGAGGAGTGAAAGTGAATTTTTAGGGCTTGGTTTATGAGTTTGGGCTTAGTCCACTATTCGCTTAGTATATTCTCACTAAACACGGCTCATACTCTTATCTGGGTCACGACTTCTCGAATTTCTAATGCTCCACCAAATTTTCCTAAATTCCCTATTATCTTAAGCCCATACACTTTTCTCCCAAATATTTATATAGATAAATCGCGAAAAATTTTCCCGTCATTTTCTAGATATTTATTTAATATTTTAAGTAAATACGAATTTTGGGGCGTTACATGAGAAATAGTTGAGAAACTAACATAAAACAAAAATTATTTTTCTATATCACCATAAATTAATGATTTTTTTACCATTTCAAAAAATTGTTTAGTCCACGAATTAAACAAAGTCGACCAAGCAATGCACGTTAAGAGTGTGTTTGATATGGAAAAATTTTCTTGGCTTTACTTAGAATTCATTTCGAATTCCAAATTTTGAAGTTGGTTTACAATTTTGTAAAAATTAAAATCTTGGATTTATAAATAAAAGAATTCAAAATATGTTAAAATGGTGGATTTGTAAATCCAAGCCAAAATGGTAAGATTTAGAATTTCAAATCCAACATGAAAAACTATTTACAAAATTAACCTTTATTTTTCTCCACATTTTTTTAAGTTTATTTTAGTCATAACTTAGAAATAATTCTGGTATTTTAAACATATTAAACAAAATTTTATTTTGAGATCACAGAATTGATTTGTTATACTAAACATTTGAATTAGATTTACAAATTCAATTTTTTATGTATTTCATTTGATTTCATTTACAAATGAAATCAAATCCATTGTTATGTCATACCAAACATTACTTAGGTATTTCTATTGACTCATTCTTCGTCGAACTACTCCAAGAAACGCACCAAACTCGTGTATGCACTTTAACAAAACGAGATGTTGAATGAGTTACTGTTCATGGTTTATATAATGTGGCGGACTTACTTGGTTGCTTCAGTGACACACCATTGCCAAAAACCCCAGAAAATTCACTGAATTGGCTAGTTGTGTATTGAGGAATCTTGTTGACATCAAAGGTTTTCAGGATGCTGCATTTTTTGTGCTCCTTTGGTTTGTCATTAACAAGGAGCTGACTTGCAAGGGTAGACTTAAGGGAGGACCTGCAGGTTCCCTACCATAGGAGGTCCTTTAGTGGTGCCCCCTACCGTATGTGCCGAATGATGAAGGTACCACCACAGTCCAAAAGAGGAGAGGGGAAGAGCTGGAGAAGGACGCATGTGGCAGGGTGTGGCCAACAGTGAGGGTGAGAGATGGGGAGAATGGTGGCAAGAGGGGCTGTGCAGGGGGCGATGACTAGGGTTTTTGCAAGGTGATATGAGAGACGACGAGCGGCGGTTTTAGTAAGGGAAGGGAGGAAAGAGAAGAGTGAGGGGCAGAGATGGGGTTGAAAGATGGAGGAGGAGATGGAGGGAGTGAGGTAGAGCTGAGAGTGTGAGAGAAGAAGAGAGAGAGGGTGGCAACTTGCGTGGGTGAAAGGAAGAAGGCTGCTAGGGTTTTTGTTTTAAGAAGATAAAAGAGTGTTGAGGGAGAGGGAAGGACACGAGAGAGGGAAAAGGATGAGGTGGGTACTTATGAGGTTGAGGGGTTAGAGTGTATGATTAAGGTGTATAGGTTTTGGGTATGGTTTGTAGTATGGTGTACCCTTGCAATAGGAGTAGAGTACTAAAAGAAAAATTGATATGTTAAATTTATCCAATTGAACTCCATATTATTTGTAAATTTTGTGTACTTTATTTTTGTTTTTCTTAAAAAATACAAGTTCTTAAATTCGCGTTTATTCATTAATTTCAAAAATTTTTAGAAATTAAAATTAAGCGTTTAAAAATTTTACGATTTACGTTAAAGTCACATTTGTTTTAAATTTTAATATTGTAATTATTAAAATATTGAAATGTTTTATTATTAATTGGGTCAGATTCGATTTTCGATAAAGTTGGACGGGTTCAATTACCTAGTTCTTTTTACAGGTTTTAAGTGATTTTATCGTGATATCAATGCCTTAGCAGAAGTGTCCTACTATGAAACTTTTCTGGGCCCGTCCCTACTAGCTTGCTACAAAGATTTGTTCTGAGAGAAGACCCTGTTTTTACCACTTCAGTTTATCGGATGCAGGGAAAGCAGCAGTTCTGTTTTGCAGAGGAAGTGCCAAATCTGGACAGTTGAAGGAAATGGCACGTATAGTTTTTTTCTGTTGTATACTCGTTTCTTCGGTAGAAACATATTATTTTGACCAAAAAAACATATGGAAAGGCAAAAACGAAAATCACAGAGGAGAACTACAAGTCAGCTCTGAATCTTGAATGGCTCAAGAACTACCTCAGTGCTACCACGGTTGGCAACATAGTGTTTCAGAAACTCTGCGTACTGACAACTTCTGTAAATTGGAGGATTTTGAATGTTAATTACAGCTTTTGCTGGCTCTATAATGGACTTATCATCAGGATCAATAAAGTAAACCATTGTCATTCTAGCCTTGTCAGAGTTCGTCACTGCTCGATGTTCTGCACTTTTTAATCTACCATTACTGATAATCTGTATCAATTCTATTAACTATCAGGCCAAAGTAATATTTTCAGGAAGAACAATAAACGCAAATAAGAGTTAGCAAGAAGCAGTACCTGTAATTGGTAACCAATGTTAACCACAAATGCATTAGGAATAGGTTCAACACCAATCCATTCCCCATCTTTGAAGACCTGAAGTCCATTAACATCTCCTTGATTCAAAATGGTTATGAGGTTTGGATCACAATGTTTTGTTATTCCCAAACTTAGACTAGGTTCTGGACATGGTGGATAATGATTTACTGATAATGTCATATTTTTGCTGAGTTCTTCATCAAAATAACCATCACCAAGTTCTAGCTCTTGGCTGATCATTCTCAGTATTGCCAATGCCAGCTTCTTCACTTCAATTGAGCACTCTCTAATAACCTCCCTGAAATTTGAACAATCGTATGCTCGAACTAATAATATGATTGAACAATAAAATTAAAATTGAAACAATTACCGATATCTTGTTGGCTTATCAGGCCAAGACCGAATGCATTCTTCAGAAAGATCACAAGGGTGTCTCAGAACGTCACGCCAAAGATGAACATCTTCAGTATTGTGACCACCATATACATAGCTTGTGAAAAGCCTGCAACTTCTTTTTGGATCATCAGAATATAAACTTTCCTTATCTTCTTCAGGCATCCCAAAAAACTCCTCCAGTACTTCCATTGCATTATTCATCAGATTCTCCCAAACTGCATGGTTAATCACCTCCCAAAATTTTGGACCATGTTAAAAATTAGTTGTTTCAACAACACAAATAGTTGAATTGCACATACAAAGATTTAAAATTTGAACCTGAAAGAATCCAAACTCTTGGCTAGCCTCGAGAATTCGCAATGGTGCATCGTTTGAACGAAGATCAATTACCGGAATTGTCCGGCAGACAGGAACAGCGTGATGTCCTGGCCTGGTTTCAGGTGGGAATATGTAGCGTTCAGGTACGTAGTGAATGTTCTTGTGCCAGGTTGAAACAAGTTTCTCCATTGCTTGAGTGATTGTAGGAAAACTAATGCTTGAGAGAATTATAAGTGAATGTTACTGTATGTTCAATCATGCATATTCATCAGGATATATTGGAATCTTAAGAAATAAGTTACATTTTCCAGGAAAAAATAAAAAAAAAAGATGGAGGCCGGCAGTTAATTATTTACCCACCATATGTGTGATAGTAATAAATTATGCAGAAGAATATAATACTCTATATTGCTTTTCAAACATAAAATTATTTGAACAAGAAGACATTGAAAAGCATTGTTAAATGAATTTGAGTAGGAACTTATCAATCAGCGACTTTGTCAATAATCTGTCTGTGTCAAAGTTTGACATTATCGTTAAAACCTTTAGAACATGGTCAGTTCGAGACTGCAGAATAATAAAGAACCATATAAAATATCGACCGTCACCAGTGACGGATCCAGCATAAAATTATAGTGGGTGCATCAAACCTTTATACAAATCAGCTCGATTATTGACTATATAACACAATCAACACAAAAATAAATCACAAAGTCCATATGATCCATCATGTACTTATATTTATATTAAAAATTAAAAAATATATAAATGTATACAAGCTATTCGATAAAAACCCTGAAAGAATGTTTTATAAATAAAACACATAATCAATTGGTTATCCCAACAAAGTTAAATTCACTGTGCTCAATCACTGAATCACGGTTCACAAACAAGTTCTAAGCAAACAACAAGCAAAATTTATTCACATTCACTCAAGTTATAATTTAGGGAATTAGGGTTCATATATTCAAATTATAAAACTTAAAAGAAAAGAGGAAAAATCACTCACCGACAATGCTGACACCGACGACGGCGAGGTGGAGGTTGGCGGTGGAGGTTTTCGGCGACGCCTGGCGTGCGTGAGTGGGGTGGAGAGTCGTTCCCACTAACCACTGTTACTTCTGTTTTGTGGTTCAATAATGGAGACTTGAAATGAAATGGGTTCTGCCTTGTTCCTTTCTTTTTGGATTTTTACATATATACAACCTTCACATTAAAAAACTTAAATCTACATTTAAATTATAAAATAGTTCTAATATAACCATTATTTATTTATTTTTATTCACAATTACCCTATAAAAGTAGTTGAATGAATTAGTTTTTAAAAAAAAGTATGGGATATTTTTGAATATACATCACCATGATGATTTTTTTGTATAACTTTTAATTAGTGGAGTGAACCATGTAATTATCTCTTTTTTTTTCATGATGTTTTGGTCCATGTTGCCTTTAAGGCTATGTTTGTTGATGCAGGAACTCCGTTGAGGTAATAAAACATAGTTTTGCTAACGCAACGAAGTTTTGTCTGTTTGATTAAATAAAAAATTTTTGGTAAATTACCACAATTTTATAACAAAATGGAGTTTCAGAAAAGTTAGAAAATGCTGCTTTTCTAAAACGGAGTTTGCCCATCACAATTTTTTATATGATTTTACAAAAATTTTCTCATCATCTCTTAAATAATATTTAATTATTAAATATATTAAAATTATATTAATACATCTGAGTCATATTTTTAACATATTAATAATTAAAGATAATTTTTTTTACAATCTTACTCATCAATATATATAATTTTTATAATTTTTATATATTTATTATTCTTTGTCACATATTTTGACATAATAGCATTTTGGTCATTTGATATATCAATTAAAATTTTTAACATAAAATATACTTAAAAATTAAAATGCATAACCAAACACAATAATTGTGTTCATAAAACTCTGTTTTAAAACTGTTGTTTACAAAACTCTGTTTTGTCATCACTTTTCACAACCACAATACCAAACAGAGTCTAAATCGATAAAATGATGTCATTTGGTTGAACTCCTTATCGTTTCAGTTACTTTTTTTTTAAATTTATTCGGACCAAACGACGTCGTTTGCCCTTTAAAAAAACGACATCGTTTGTTTTTGACCCATTTCCCAAACATCGTCAAAATGTCGTCGCTCCCAAACATTTTCTTCTTCTTCGATCAAACCTCCGATCTCCACCATTCTCCCGCCGTCTACCTGCGTCAACGCCTTAGTTCGGCTTCCACTGATGCATCACCTCCTCCTCCCATCTTTACCAGTGTTTCTCTCCTCCTCCAGTCTTTATCGGTGCACCACTGGTACAGGTATTACGGGGTTCCGCCGGTTTGAGTCCACTAACACTAAAGGTTTGAGCGTTCAATTTCTGATGGGATTGAACAAAAAAATGATCGAATTATCAAACAAATAGCAACCATAACCACTTTGTTTACTGTTTAAAATCTGGCCAACAACGTTCATGCAAAAGATGATGGAGCCTGCCAGTTTTCTGATTCTTGGCTTGCTACATAGTAATGACTTGAGAGATTCTTGTATAAACAATGAAAACTGCTTTCGTTTTGTTTTTTCAAAAGTTGCATACTTTTCAAGTTTTGAGCATGAACCGAAACGTATCTCATAAATTTTACAGCCAAATGCAAAATAGTCTGACTGATTTGTACATCATAATGTAAGTTTCTTATAGCTCTTTCTAAGCATGCATAATAGGCATATATGACCACACCACACACTCATAAGTTTATTCGTCTGCGTTAATTAAGAAGTCGACGACTCCTATTTTTAATCATCCTTCGGATTAAGCTTAATAAATTCGTCCATTCCACCTGCATTGGAAACGAATGCAGCATGGAAATCCTTGTACAGAAAGGATCTATACATCAGTGGATGGAATTCGTCAATCAGACACTTAGCAGGCTCCACAGTGCATTCATTTGAAGGATAATAGAAGTAGATAATAGTTGTCCTGGCGTCCCTTGAAGTCCTGGCACGATGCTCAACTGCAACAAGTTGGCCGTTGCTGATAACCTGAAGCACATCAAATTGATGAGTTTTACTTATTAACCCCTGAATTTGTCTTTAATCGGAGGATCAAATACCTTTAACACATAGCCAATGTTAACCAGAAACGCACGAGGAAGTAGTTCCACATTAATCCATTCCTGATCCTTGAAGACTTGATAGCCCTGTGTATCATCTTGCTGAACAAGGGTGATGACAGTAGGATCACGATGCTTAAGCAAACCCAAGGTTAAGCTCGGGTCAGGGCTCCGAGGATAGTGATTAGACAAAATCTTTGGCTGCCCTATAAGTCCACCATTAAAATGTCCATTGTCAAGCCCCAATCCTTCACATATCAGCTCCAGAATCCTAGTCCCCAGTTTGTGTACTTCACATGCATATTTAGCTACAACTTCCCTGCATGGATATGTAAAGTTTAATTGCTTTGGACTTCAGATTTCTGTGAGGTTTAACTTTTACCTGTAGTTAGTGGCCTGTCAGGCCAAAATTTCATGCATTCCTGATCTAAAGAATTACAAGAATGCAATAAAGCATCTCTCCAGAGGTGATGCTTCTCAGTAGCGTAGGATATGCTGCTTGTGTAGAATTTGCAGCTTTTGTTTGGATCCTTTGAGCATTGGATTTCCTTTTCTTCAGCAGGCATCGAATGGAACTCCTTGAATACATTCATTGCCTCATCCATCAAAGTCGTTGGAACTCCATGATTAGTCACCTGTTTATGAAACATGCAAAAACTTCAGGCATTACAAGAGGTTTTTTCAATCCAGCATCACAGAAATTGATATCTCAGGACAAAAAATAACTGAAAACAAGAGGGAAGACAAACCTGAAAAACTCCAAACTCCTTGGAGGCCTGCAAAATCTGCTGAACAATTTCTGTTCGATCCTGACAGCCCAAATTGATAGTTGGAATGACATTGGCTAGAGGAAAATTAAGGTCTCCAGGCCTCTCATCAGGTGGGAAAACATAGCTTTCTGGCAAAGATTGATAGTTAAACCAGGTAGTGCTCATGTTAACAATGGCTTGAAGAACACTATAATTATTTTGTGTCAGAAGCAATGAGGCCTATTTAAACTGCAAAAATTGTAGCTAGTTTGGCTTTCTCAATCAGTACTCCATGAATCAGACATTTTGCTAATTGTATTAAGTGGAACCATAAGTGTCAATGACCAACTATTTCCTTATATCTTTTGGCAAGAAAATTCATTTCAACTTGCTTTCTTTTCCATCCATTTTCTTTAATTAGTAGATGAAGTTGATGGTAAAGATCATATATTTTCATTCTGATGTGCCATTATCTTCAAACGTTTATTTATGGAGTGATAATGCAACTAAGCTGCGTTTCTTTAATGCATGGTTTTCTACTCACTTTTGCTTAATCTGCGGAATTATTGAGCCTAATTTTCTGCGATTGGTTAAAGTTTCCAAATGTTTTCAGAAACACATAATTGCTTACACTTCAACAGCGACATACCATGATCTTCTCGATCTTCATTTTTTTTTTCTTGTTTTTTCAGCAGGTTCATATGGAGTTTTTATTGTGTTGGCTTTGAAAATCTGAGAAATAAAAGCAAAAATCAGTAGTATGGATGATAAAAATCTTTTATTTCATTTGTATGTTACTTATGAGGTGATTAATTTAATTGACACCTGAAACTTACCATCTTGGAATTTTCGGACCTGTAACTTGCCGAATATTTTCTCAAAAGGCTACATATAGTGAAATCATTAGTTTTTTTAACACTGCAGTGATACTAGTAACTGTTATATATGCATTATGATAATAAATATCAAAATTAATATACCAATGTGGTGGAACAGTGAATTCTCTTTTTAATTTGAGATCTCTGGCTTACAAATGGCCTTTTGGAGTCACATAAGGATAGACATAACCGAACTAAACTGATAAATTGAATCGAACCGAAGTGAATTTGGTTTTTCGGTTCGGTTTGTTCAGTTTATTTGGTTTTATTAATCGATTTGTTCGGTTTATTTGGTTCGGTTTCGATTTTTATTTTTGAAAACCAAATAAACCGAACAAACCAAAAAAACCGAAATTTTTTAAAAAAATTAATATATATATATATATATTAGATATGTTAATTTATTTTTTTGAATTATTAACTAGAATTTTTATTTAAATATTAGTTCAATATTAATCTAGACTTAAAATAAAATGGCTAAGTTATAATTAAATAAAAAAAGACAACTAAATAAAAAATTCAAAATATAAATGGAAGGAAATTATTTCGGTTAACCGAACAAACCGAACGAATCGAGCAAACCGACCACTTTAACCGAAATAAAATTCGATTCGATATGCATAAACACTTCAGTTTATTTGGTTTATTGGTATTTCGATTCGGTTTAAACTGAACCGACCGAACGTCCACCCTAGAGTCACATACTTTAATATCTTAGTTGTAATACAAAAGGAAGAGTTTCTTTCTTTACAAGGCAATGAGTTTCCTTCTTTACAAGGCAATGATTATTTTATAATAAAATTTGAAGGTTTAATTACACTTTAGACAAAAATAATAACTAATAAAAGCGAGATGGTTTGAGAAACACAAATATTTTCACCAACATAAATGATCTTCAAATTTTTTACTGGATGCAATCTTGATCTGCCTTAATGTTTATATTTGAAATAAATAACTGATAACGAGCATCAAGAATTATTTTCACGATAATCCACCAGATAATGACCATCAAGGTTTAAAGACCAATTGGTCCAAGCGGAGTAATAAAAGATGACAATATGTCAACATTTCAACGAGTAAATCAACTGGGTGAGATTGTTCTAGTTTAACTAGATATTGCGAATTCAAATCTTGAGTATGCAGCTCCGTTAAAACTCGGTTGAAAGGGCTTTGTCGCCTTCATGGTCCTACCCAACTCAAAAAAAATTAGTATGAAGTAACCAAAATACCTAAAAAAAAAAAACTCATAATCTTTATCAGTAGATTCCATTGCTTTTGCAGAAAAATGGTTTCGACGGCGTCTGGTACTACATTCAATTGGAATCAAATTAGGATTAATTACATCCTATACCTTTTTTCCTTTTGTTATTACAAAAAATTTGCTTTTATTCTTAATTTGCAGAATAGATCTTTTAATTATATTTACACTCTTCTTTTTACACTTTATACGATATTTTGCTCTTCTTTCCTTCTTTCTCCTTTTTTATCACTGTAAACCTTGGCTTCCTCTCTTCTTCTCTTCTCTATTTTTTTTTCTTTTTCATGATCTAAAAACAATTCTCAACCACCAAAATCCTCTTATCATTTTTATATCACCCTACCCATTGATGAGTTTACAAGTATTGAAGATCCAGACCATTCTTTTAAGATGAGAAACAGATTTATGAATAGTAGGACTAAGAAAAGATTTGTTGTCTATCCAAGATTCCAAGGTTCTTCCTGTGCTCAAGCCTCTATCAATATGCTTAACACATCAACATATACAACATTCTCGTGATAATTAAGATGGCGCTGTGCAATCTCTAAAAAAGATTGTCTTCTTTGAGGATCAGTTCCTCGTGATTCCATGGCCGATTGTGATAAGAAGATGAAAAAGGATGTTTGGTGTGGGTTTGTGAGAGAGGGAGAAGGAAGGTAAGAAGAGGGAATTGCCGTAGATTTGATATAAATAAGAAGAAAGTGAGGCTAACTTTGATAAGAATGAAGGGTATATAGAAACGAAAAATGTAAAAGCTGTAAATAAAAAAATTAAATTGAAAAAATATTTAATTTTAAAATAATTTGTAAATAAATAATATAATATGAGTATAAATGTAATTAACCCATGAAATTATGCAACTCGCCCAATTACTACATTCAATTCAATTGGAATGAAATTATGCAAAGTAGCTTTAACAAGAAGACAGTGGGAAACAATATCTTTGTAGTGACCAATCCAGAATTTATTTTCAGCAAAGACACTAAAAAGACTTGTCTATATATATATATATATGACATTGCTTTTACCATCGATTTAAATTATAAAAAAAAAACTTAACATTACTAACTAATACAAAATATTGTCATAAAAATAATACTCTCAAATATATATAGTATCTAATCTATTAGTGAAACTTATTAAATACTATGACACTAGAAACAGTAACTCCTTTGATCTCCTTGACTCATTAAAATTCTTCGTTCTCTCCAGAGTTGATTCCATTGATCTCTTGAAAAGTGCAGGCTAGTAATTCAATACCCGATAAGTTCATGGATCAGCATAATCTATCGTAAAAGTCTCCACAATGATTTTTCTAAAATTTAAACATTTAAAAATTTTAATAAGATTTGTGAGCTAACATATTTTTTTTTTTTGAAAATTAGGAAAGAATTTGAGCTAGCCCAAGAACCAAGGGCAGAGAGTTTCAAAGAAACCTGACGAATGAGCAGGTCAAAGCCTCTATACCTCCCTTAGCGTTGTTACGAAACCAAAAATCGAATCCTACATCCCCAGTGTGCTGGTTGACCCTCTTTACTGTTAAACCTACCAACGAAGGGTTAACAGGTAACATATTTAGGGGAAGCTATTTGATAGATTATATTTTGGACATGTTTTATTGTACACTTCATAGTTTTTTTTTTGTCCGACATTTCTGACGAAACCGCCTAGTATCTGGAAACCACATTGGACCCCTGACTAATCCAGACTGCTCCGGGAGGCTTGGGAGCTACCTAAGGGGAGTGCTCCCACGCTAGGAATCGAACCTAGGCGGACCCGAGACGAGACCTCTAGCATGGTTTTAAGCATATGCATTTGTGTAACTTTCGACGTTTTAAGCATGATGTTATATCTTATGTTTTGAGAAACGTATAGTTGTTTTATACATGATTAATAAAGATTTTCCATGAGGAAAGATAAAATACTAAAAGCGAGAAACAGAATTGTTCAGAATTGGTCTCTAATCGCACGAGTGTTTACAACATGAACATGACGAGCCACAACACGGGCATATTTCATATTGAGGCGCACGAAAACGGACAGTTTGTCATTTAAATGAAGGTGGACCTGCTTAGGGGTGTCCAAAGTTCGGTGAAACCGACCGAACCGAA
>CANYCX010920127.1:0-12014 GCA_948193385.1 Breynia disticha f. nivosa | reverse complement strand
CATTATACTATGGTAAATTCATTCTTTCTTCTCATTCAAATCCCAATGAACTTAAGCATGAATTTCTCATCATTTAAACCCAAGGAAGCTTACCTAAGTTACAATACTTATAAATAAACCAAATATCAACAATTCCATTTTCGGATTTTTGAACCTCCCACCTTAAATCACCATTTTCATAAACCTAACCCAAGTATTAACTCAAAATCTTGGTACCAATGCTTAGTACACATACTAAGCTTTCAAAAGAACCCAATTTCATATGAATCGGAGCTAAACTCTAAGTTTTATAGCATTTTGAACTTGTGCTTGAAATAAAAACGGGAATTTAACTTAGGACCATAGAAAACTTACCCAAAGTATGTTCTTCCAATGATCCTTAAGCTCTTTACACCAAGATTTTGTTAAGTTTTAATGGTTTGAAGTTTGAAAATAAATTGGATGGTAGGAAGAAGGAGTCGTATGGTTGGAGGTTGAAGGAGTGTGGGGAAGGTTTGTGCATAATTTGAGGAAGTGGGATGATTTGGTCGGCTAGGTGGAAGAAAGGTGGAAAGAAAATATTTCTCATTCGTCTTGAGTCCATTTTGTTTCGTAATTTATTTTACCACGACTCCAAATAATTTTCCGATTTTGAATTTCTCGAAATTCATAATCTAAATAACATTGTCGTAATCTTCTCGTTATTTATTTCTTATCAATTATTTATTTAAATGAACGCGAAAAATTTATTTAACTTTCCAATCGTATTAATATATTTTGTCGTCGTTTCCTCTTTCACGATCGACTTAAACATTTCCGATTTTTAATTTATAAAAATTTTACATTCTTCGGCAAATTATTAATTAAAATAATTCGCGAAAAATTTATACGTATTTTTATGTATTTTTATTTTTAAAATATTATAATTATCGTATTTTTAGGGCGTTACATAATACACATGAAGTCTCATCATGTACGTAGAAATCAAACATGCCAGCATTCATAATCAAACAGCAGTAATCAAATGCTAATATGAATGTCATATGTCTCATGTATGAAAATGAATCTCATGCACACACATATGCGAATGCTTTGGAGGCTTACATCATTTATCGGCGTCTCACCAGCATCTGAATCTCATGTGGCATCATGCATCTCACACGGCATCGAGCGTCTCACTCGACATCGTGAATAAATCACAAATTCGTTGGGAATCTCTCAACCGACATTGCGCGTCTCACGCAATATAATCAACAGACCCTGTGTCACACAAATCATGCAACACAATGAATGAATATATGCATCCAAATGGCCACAATATAATCTCACAAGTATGCTCAACAATCAAGAAAGTCCCATGCTCAATATGAATATGTCAGAGCAAATCACATGCTAACATGTCAACCGTAAGGCAACATAAAATCCACAGACATAAACAAGCAGAGCATACCAAACACAATCTCACTCAATATCACGTATACTCATCAACAAAGCAAGTCCATGCTTTAAGAATAACAACATGTCAACTACATGTCAATCACATCTTAACATCTCAATGAGTATTCAAATCACATTCAAGGCAAGAACACAAAATCAAACCATATCTCAATCATGCTCATAAATTAATTAAGCAAGAAATCTCATCCAGCCTAATATGTTTTATACTTACAAGCATTTCTCACTTTGTTCTTCTACTTAAACCTTTAAGCTTCTTAAGTTTTATTCACTTTATCGAAGAACACTTAAGTTCTTAATCAACACATTACGTATAAGAACAATTACGAGATGTACTTAAGTAAGTGTAGGAACACTTACAAGTTACAAATTTACTTACTTTCACTTAAGCTTAAATAGCTTTTTTCGTATTATGCATTTATACATTCGTAAGAACATTTCGTTCTTAATATCTCGAGGATAAGTGTAAGGACACTTATAACCTTTTTTTGTTAAGTTTTCTTCAAAAATTAGCTGTTTCTTTCTCATCGCATAATACCTCTCGGATTTCTTTACGAATCCTTCACTTTTATTTTAATTCATTCCATCTATCATATGGAACTATCACAATGTAAGTGAGGAAACTTACTTTTACAAGCATACTAACTTAGATTAAATTCCCACATGCCTTAGCATAATGTTTCTATCATACAATTATATACACATCATTCTCATCATGCTAGTTCAAAGAAGAGAACATACCATTCAAATACTCCAATTTGTAACAGAGTAAATGAAACCCCACTTACCTTAAGTTTCATCAATCGGCATCACACTCCCTAAGTAATCTCCTGTCATAAGTCACATACAAACGAAAATCCCCAAAGTGTATAAACTTCTCCAATTAGTCTTGATAAACCATTTACCAAGTTATTAGTCTTGATAAACCATTTACCAAGTTATTAGTCAAGTCTAACCTACTAAGTTCATGAATTTTACAGAGGATTCAACTGAGTCCATTATAAACTCATCAAGCATACTCTTTCTTTTCCTTTCAAATAAGCATATATCTATAGAAAGATGAAGTTTTACCTTTCGTATAATTCTTTCTATAAAATCTCTAATATAAATCGATTTTCAAATCTTCTCAAGGGTTCTTTCGAGTAGTCTCTTGGTTTTGCAAGTTTTCTATATGTGTCTAAAAGAATTGAAGCTTTTAGAAATGAGTACCGCTTTATAATAATAGAATTGGCATGACCAATTTAATTATTGGCATGCCTCGTGCCCATTTGTATTATGGCACGGTTCTATCTTCCATCAAGGCATGGTTTGTGTCTTTTTCCTCATTTAGGGCACGATGAACATGCATAAAGACACCTCATTTTCTTTATCTTTTCATGGCACGTTGTACTTAATTGTGGCACTAATTAACTTGGATTTTTGGGCACATCTCTTGTTGTTTGAGATGCATGGCATGGCACAATTTCTACAGGCACATCTCGTGCCAAATTCTCAAATATGGCACGCCCTTAATTAAACAAAATACACTTTACACTTAATGTCGATTAGTTTACTTCATCATATATATATCTGCTGACATATATATATATATATATATATATATATATATATATATATCTTTTTTTTATTTTCAATTAAATAAAATGTTAATATAGGATTAAATCCTATTATTTTTATTTTATGAAATTCAGGATGAATCAAAAATATGTATGCAAAAGCGGCAATATAGTTTGGAAAACAAACTAAAATGCATGTAAAGAATATGTACAAAGTATGTACAAAACAAAAAATCCAAAATTTCCAAAATTTAGGAGCCAAGACCTAAGAACTCGTATCGCTCTACTCTCGATCCACCGTAAGTGTCTGAGTCTAACAGCTATCTACGATCTATAGAATCAACACAAATCACACACACATGTGAGTATTTTAAATACTCAGTAAGTGATTTTATACACTTACCAAAGTAGTTAATGCATAAGTAGTTATTTCTTATTATGATTTAAGTACATTATGCAATATGGCAATCATCCCTATTTAATCCCTACCCATCTCTATTCCTAATTTCTATTTTAAAATCTGTACAGCATGTTTTCCTGGTGGCACGGTCGTTCTGTGTTGAGCATAGGGGTGGTGCTCATCATCTGTAAAGAACAGCTATGGTATGAGCTCATGGATTCCAAAATAGCCACAGTAAGAGGATGTGCTGATCAGCACGATGGACGTGCTAACCTATGGAAATGCATGTCTTACTTTCATTTTTAAGGCACACACTGCACAACCAAGTTCATTAAGGCTAAACCATAACTCTTACATTATAAATACCATATATACAGTAAAACACAGCAATACCATTCCATTTTAGCACATCATCCATTAACCTTGCTTGCAAATATAATCATACCACACATGCCTTATTTCCATAACATTTATACTCAATCTTACATAGTAATTTACTTGTAACCATTACAATTAACACAGCAGTGAGCAATGTAACTTAGCATGTTTCTATACACTTTTCATGGCATCAACATCAAGTATGAATGCATTATTGAATGCAAATGGGATGCCAATGCAATTCACATGGGATATGTTGTGGGGGTTTTCTTTTCTCTTTTTCTTTTGTCTCGGACCCAGTCCAGTATCGAGCTCTTGCCCAAAATATTGTCGACCCAGTTGGCATTGAGCTCTCGCTCAGAATCATCATTGGACCCAGCACAACATCGAGCTCTCGACCAGAATCAACCTTGGTCATGTGTTATATACCAATGCTCATGCAATATATGAATAAATCAAATGCACTCATTATGGCTAACACATCTCAAATCAATTGCATACTCATGCATCATAATCATATGGTAGCATATACTTATCATCAAATGCACATATATGCCTTTAACATATCTCATAAAGATATATCATCATACAAGTACATATTCAAGTGCAAGCTTCACATAATCTCAATGTCAAGTGCATATAATCATACTTCAAATCCATACATAAACTCAAGATGCATATTACTCAAGAATCCATAATATCATAGTCATCTATAAGCCACAAAATAAGTCAATGCTTATTTATACACTCAAATCATACACATATCATAAGATCATAAGAGCATAATAATATAAGATCATAAGAAAATAATAATGAGAGGTAATAAGATCTTACTCGTATAAGATCATTTCCAAACAAGAATCTTCAATAGCACCAATATATCAATCATATCACGCAAGTCCATTTAAGACGCATTTTAGATACCATTTCAAACATATTTGCTTATGAATCATGTATGATTAACCGTACAAATGAAAGACATACAATGGTAAGTGTAAACGGCACTTACCTCATAAATTCGCAAAGCCGGGCTTACAGATCAACTCTGATCTAGTTTGCGACGGTCCAGATTTCCTATATCTCCTCCTATAAACAAAAATCATACGAGGCTGTAAATAACTTATTTCATATAGATAACTTAAATTCCATCCTTTATACTCAATTAAAAGTCTCTAACTCTTCTCCTAACCCATACCTTTAATCTTACTTTCATCAAAACTCTCAATTAAACCTTCTTAAATCCTCTACATAGGTTCTCTAAACCCCAATTCCATTATCATACATCAATTCAACATCTAATTCAGTTATTTCCCATCATTTCCAAAAATTCATTAACTCATAGTTCATAAGCTTACTCAAACTAAATAAGCCAAAACGTTACCTTATTGTCCTTAGCTCCCAATTCGCTAAGAAAATGAGTTCGTCCTTACTTACACACACTTCCAATAGGTTTCTAGGGTTTCTCTCACGTTTTCTCTTGTTTTTGCTCTGTTTATTGAATGAAACAGTGTTACATACGATTATGTTTAAAAATTGCCTAGTTGACACGACCTCAGCACGGGTCGTGCTCCAAGTCGTGCTGTGCTTTTTTAGCATGAGTTTTATTTTAGTCGTGCACGAGAATTCTGATCATTTCCAGCAAAGATGAGCACGCCCTCCAGCACGGTCGTGCTCCAATCCGTGCTAATCTGCTCTTTTCAGCACTTTTCTGATTTCATTTTGATTCAATTCTATTTTAATCTATTTTCTGTATAGATTAATTCTAACAATTTTTGGGGTGTTACATTACGAGCTTTTAATAACTCCTACTTCAAGTTCCAATTCAGTTCAATTTTGTGCCACAATTAAGAGACTACACGTTGTCAACTTAAAGTACACGTTGCGAGGCCAACCATGTTTAATACTCATCGCGTATAGTATACTACGTGTTGTCATGACCATGGCATGTAGTCTACTGTGCGTAGTCTGCCACCCCCTATACTTTGTGTTTTCCTACAAAAATTTCTTTTTATATGTACTTGCTTTCAATCATCTGTCAACTTTCAATTAACCACACATTTCCTTTAATCTATTGAATAATTTCTTAATTTCATTAATCATTTTAGTTACTCCATTAATTGTAAGGTTTTTAAGACGAGGATGTTACAAGTGTAGAGCCCTGACAGGAGGTTGTTATTACTGTGGACAATTGGGACATTTTATGGGAAACTGCCCAAAAAGATTAAACAGAGAAGAGATGATGGAAACTATGTCTCAATCACAATCAACTGTGCAAGGTAGAGCTCCAATGTCCACAAGTAGTGCCAGTAGAGGCAAAGTCAGAGGGACTACATTCAAATTTGGCAGAGGTGAAGGAGCATCTAGATCTTGATCATAAAGGCATATCAAACTATAATTTTGGTATGTTATGTTACTGTGATCTTAAGATTTATGTTATTGTTTATTATGGTCAGAATAATTAGAAAAGCATATATGTATGAAATCAAAAGTAAAATTCTTAACTCATTGATTAAGATCTTAGAGAGTTCTTACTCTTCTAGGTAAAATAATTAGAACATATACATGAAATAGATAATGAAACAGTTATAAAGATTAATAAACAATACAATGATTTTTATCGAGTGACTTATAATCAGTAATATTATAAGAAGGAGGTAAATGTGATTATGGAAGTATCAGGTGGGAAGATGGATGTATACTGGGTGTGTTAATCAAGACGTTGGTAGTAACCTAATGTCGTTATGGATGATACAGGTTTGATTGTATAGATTTTTATGAGAATCAGATTTCAGATGCATGAATGTTAAAAATCTGAAATAGTACACAGACAGGAACTTCAAGAACAAAATTCTTTAAGGGAGGAAGATTTGTAATATTCCCATCCTAAAGTCTTCTAATTAATCAAATAATTAAAATAATTAATAAAATTAAGAATTGATTCGATAAATTAAAGAAAATAATGGATTACTTGTGAGTTGATTGATGGTTGATAGCAAGTATACATTAAAGGAAAAATGTTGCAGGAAAGTAGGAAGTACACGTTGTAGCAAAGTACACGTTGTGAACTACAAGGGGTAGCCACTACAACGTGCACTGTACTACACGTTGTAGCCACAAAATAAGTGTGGTAGCTTCCATAATGCGTATATCATGGTGACAACGTATAGTTGTCTAAATTCTGTACAAAAAAAGAGTGGTGGTCACTACAACGTGTAGTGTAGAGTGGCCATGCGTACTTTGATTGCTTGCAATTTTATAGTACGACATGGATTAAGGAAAACATCATTGAAGCATGACAAGGATCAAGGGAAAAAAATTATAAAAAAAGGAAAGAATAGGTAGAGAGAGAGCTCAGAATTGAGCTGAGAAAAGAAAAGAAACAAAGAGGAAAAGAGGGAGAGTAGAGGAGAGTAAGGAGAGAGAAAACAGATGAGAGTAAGCAAGAGAGAAAATAAAGATAGTGATATAGCAAAATAATTCGAAGGGAATACCGAATATATGATTGAGGAAAATAGAGAAGGATCGGTGTTTCAAGGAGCTAGGATATTACCGACACATGGGTGAGTAATCCAGACTCACTTTTAAATATAGTTATACATGCGATCACCTAAAGACAAGATAATTAAAGAAAATGCCATGTTGATTGTGTGAATAGTTAGAAGAAATGAATTATATGTGAATTGTTAGAATTGTTAGAGTGTGGGTATCGTTGATATGACGTGCAGGGGTTGTACATATGCCATTATGCTTATAGTTGAAGTGTTTTGTTTGATGTTACATGATGCATACATGATAAAATAGAAAGATAAATTTTACAGCACAGTGAAAACTAAAGCATATGTATAAGGACAATTGATGTGTTAGATAACTAAGATTATAGGTTAGATTGTAGATTTTAGGAGGTATCCTAGTCAATATTCTAAGTAAACAAAGTTATGATAAACATAAAATTAATCCATACAGATAAAATATAGATCAAAAGATATGATAAAAGAAGTATATGATCCTTCATTACTTCATTATTTACACAAAAACATTTTTATGTTATCGTATATCCAAATAATACGATTACCAATTACATGCAAGAAATGTGATAAATAACACATGCACATGATTTTACACAGTCGCGTGAAATCACAGATTATATATATATACACATGATGCACAATAGACAGTATGATGATGATATATGATAGATGGTGGTGGATGTAGACAGAGCAGATTATAGGAGACGGGAGTACATTATATTATTGGAGATAGGAGTATAGTTTTATTAGTGGAGATGGGAGTACAGTAGGTTAAAGGAGACGGAAGGTATTGCACAGTATATCACAGTATAACATAGCACAGTATATCACAGTAAAACATAGCACAAAAGTATAGCATAGTACTATAAACAGTTATATATGTATGGTTTAACACGGAACACATAATGAAAGTACAGTTTAAAGATAATAATACAGAATACAAGAATTAAAGATTTAAGTATATACTCAGATAATAAGATTACCTGTTATGTTATACATGTACTCAAGTATACAGTTAGAATTATAATATTTTAGTAACTTGATAGTGAATATAGATGATTACACATTGAGCCTGCAACTCACCAATTTCAATCGTATATTTTGTTTTAGGACTTAGTAGCAGATTAAGATTTTCTAAAGAGAAACCAGTAGGCGGGACAATTGCATCTTCTTTACTATTATCTCTATGGACAGAAGTGGCTAGTGATATAGATAGTTATTTGAGTGTTATGAGTGTTTTTGTTACCATATGTTTTATTTCAGAACATACGCCGCGTATAATATGATATAAATATGTGTGGTTTATTTTAAGTTGATACTTGGTTTATTTCTAATGTTTCAGCAGTTGAACAGGAACGTGGTAATATAATACGGGGTAATGCCCATGGTACATATTAAACTAACACGAGCCTTGTCATAAACTGAGTCATAGACTAAGCTGCTTACTAGTATATGCATACATGAGCTACGATATCTATATGATTTTCAGAAAAACATGTTCACATGACAAAGTTTTAAATGTTCGGTATTATAAGTTAATAGATAAGTTAAATCACATAATTAAAACGTTAATTAGTTTAGGGTGTTTCAATTAATTTATCAGGATGCACCAATTAAGGGATCCGGTGATGTTGACAACAAAAAATTCAACGGTACTGTGCATTTATTTTTGGAGTACAGGGCTTTTAAGTTGATTTGTATTATTCTTCCTTGAATAACAGTCATTTACTGGACAAATTGATACCGTGGACATGTGGGTTATGTTATTAATTGTAGCTAGCAGTTTTTTAGGGCTCATTAGAATGTTTAATGATGACAATGAGTGGTAGAATGTTCAATTTAAAAATTAAGGTTTTACGGTTTGAAATTTTTGTGTACACCTTCCACTCTTTATTTTTTATATTCTTTTTTTAATTAGTTATTCACTTCTTGTTAACTTTTTTTATATATGTGTTGTTGAAAAAATGACAATAAATTGACAAATATTTAAATTGTATAGGCACTAGAATAGTAATGAAAAAATTGACAGTTTGGTATTTTGTCAACTTATTATCAATATGTTGAGTTTTGTGAAAAAGTTGACCAAGGTGAAAACTCATAGATTAAATGTAAAAAAATGATGGTGATACGTGTTAATGATTTGGAATTTAGGGTTTCATTGTTTGGTTTTTTGTAATTTTTTGTCAACTTGTTGTCAATTTTATTTGTCTAATACAAGTTGACAACTCATAAAAAAATATAAAAAATACATATTTGAAAATGGGGACAATAGGAATCGGTAACCTCTTAAAAAGTAAACAACATTTTAACCATATGAGCTAAGACCCAACTGGTGAGACATAAGTGAATTAAATAATATTTTATTTTTTATATTCTAGCATTTGTGCAAACAAAATCATATTAGGTGGATTGTTGTCATTTGTTTCTTAAGACGTTATATATGGAAATGTGGAAATGTGGTATTTTAAAAGTGGTAATCCTGTAATTTGACCGATTTTTCGTCCTTGATTCATGGGCTAGTCTGAACCCTTTCTTAAAATTTTAGTAAAAAAAAAAATAAGTTGGTCTATGTTACATCAGATTTTGGTTAATTTGGCACCGCCACTCTTCACTAATTCTATACAATGTGGAGCGCTAAAAAAAACCATATGCTTAATCTAATTTTAACAAAATAGAAAATAACAAAACACCTAATGAATACAAAATGCTAATTTTCGAATGAATGATGAATGCGTTTCTTTTACTAATAAGTCAGAAAATAGTGCCTAAAATGTATTCTAAGTGGATGAGTTTTTGTGGAACCAATTTGACTTTCTTAAATTTTATGCCGAATAATTTTTGACCGATAACACAATCAATAAATACATAATAACAATTGTATTTTTTATTCTTTTCCCAATTAAACAATAGTTAAATTGTGTTTCTTGAAGATGTGATTTGTTCTCTTTTTGTTTGTAGAAAACAATTAAAATTATGATTTTAAAAAATAAGATTTAAAAATATTAAAAATATTTTTTGAAGAAAAATAATTGTTTTTCAAATAAATGGAGTATAATTTTATTTACAGATAATTGTGTTTCGTGGATAAACAATTTTTCGAAATTATTTTGTACATAAACGGGATCCTTCATGGTTGTGTGCATGAAAAAACACATTTCTTAGAGATTTTATGTTTGCAACATTACATTAGTGTGTGCACGTTTTCAAAGAAAATATATCATGATCCTTCCTCCGTGATTCAGCAATAAAGGTAGAGGTGGGATTTTCGGGTTCAAGCCGGCGGGTCGAACTGGAACCGGCGGTTCCAAGCCAGTTCCAACGGTTGAAACCGCCAGTTCCAACGGCTAATTCTTTTTTTTTTCTTTTTTTTTCTTTCTTAGCTCTATAAATACCTCACATTTCTCACACAAATTCTACCTTACCTCTCTTGTTTTTATTCTCTCAATACTTTCCTTTCTCTCTAATATTCACAAATTCTCACAATTCACAAAAACGTTCAATTTTCTTTCGTCATTTCAAATTTATTCGTACAATTTTTTTCGAAAAATGTCGAACGAACAAAATAATTTGGAAGGAAGCGAAACCGAGCAAAATTTTTCTCCCACCCAAGGAACTCAAAATGAGGGCGGAGAAGAAAGAAATATCACAATAATTCTTTCTTCCGATATTTTTAGAGTTCATTTTACAAAAGAACGTAAAGGAGGCGAAGAATCTAACTTATTTTGTGTTGCTTGTAATTATTGCAGGAAGGAATACGCGTTCAAGCATGGAGGCGGATACGGGATGTTCATGAGGCACTTAAAGAACAACCACCCCGATAAAGTCAGAATGGATGCGGGACAAACCCAAATTAGCGGGTTCGCGGGTTCTTCCTCTCAACCCTCTTTATTTCGTTATAATAATGATTTTTCATTAAGTTATTTTGGTGAATTTATTAGTGTGGATCATTTGTCATTTAATTTTTTGCAAAAATTAGGATTTAAAAAATGGATGTCTAAATTTGTTCGACTCGCATTTAAATCATTTTCACGATATCAAGTAAAAAATAGTGTATTAAAATTATATAAACAACAAAAGAAAGAATTAATTGATTATTTTCAAAACAAAGATATACATGTTTCTATTTGTAGTGATATATGGAGCGATAATTATGGTAATCATTCTTATATGGGTTTAACTTGTCATTACATAGATGAAAATTTTTATTATGCAAAAATGAGTTCTAGCTTTTAGGAGTTTTGACGATCCTCACACTGCATATTATATTGCTTCAATAATTAATAATATTTTAGAAGAATATAGATTAGTTAATAGGGTATTTTCTATTTACTTTGATAATGCAAGTGCTAATACTGCTTCTATTAATGAATTAAAAACTTCGTGTCTTCCTTATTTTGGGGGGACATTTTTCATATTAGATGTATTTGTGACATTTTGAACTTGTGTGTCCAAGATGGCTTGGAAGAATTAAAAAGATTTATTAGTCCAATTAAAGAAGCATTAACTTATATATGGTTAAGACCTATGGTAGAAAGAGAGTGGAAAGAGTTTTGTAAACAAAATAATGTACCCCTTCGTAGAGGTGTGAAATTGGACCCGGAACCGGCGGGCCGGACCGGAACCGGCCCGGCCGGACCCGCCGGTTCACGGGCCCGAACCGGCCCGGCCCGGAACCGGGTAAAACCGGTCTCCGGGCGGGCCGGTTACGGTTCAGCCTTT
>CANYCX010919136.1:0-13444 GCA_948193385.1 Breynia disticha f. nivosa | reverse complement strand
AGACTCGGTAATATGACGATGTTTTCGTTCAGCGATTCCATTCTGTTTTGGCGTGAGAAATGCTATGGTGAGTTGATGAGCGATGCCGGCATTCCGTAAGTACTCTGAGAAAGCATTAGACGTTTATTCTCCTCCCCCATTAGATCATCAGGTCTTGTTGTTATGGGTCTATCCTACACGTTGCAGTGCCCACAACGTGTAGTATACATGTTACAACGTGTACTCTCCTTTCATCAGTCATTTTCCCTTTTTATGTTTACTTAATATCAATCAACAATTAACCTCTCATTTCCTTTGATTTAATCGAATAAATTATCAATTTCATTAGTCATTTTAATTATTTTATTAATTATAGGGTTTTAGGATGAGGATGTTACAATTGTAATCTCTGAGAGAGTTTTTATAATTTTGTCCGTTCAAAAACTGTAAATGTTTATTTAGTAGAGATTGTGGACATAGGTCTATTGTTGAGAAACTGAAACACATTAAAATTTTTGTGTGTTTTTTCTTTTCTTTATTATTATTGTTGTGAGTATTCTTGTGAGGTTTGAGTCATAACTAGTGGTATCCGTGCTGAAAGTTTCAATTTAAATAAGAAGAATAAATAAAGACAAGAAGACTAAAGATAGAAGATGAAGACTGACAAAAAAATTCAATTTTCTGAGAGTATAGAGATATGTGGAGATTTTGATATGGAGTGAATTGGTTGGGATAACTAGTCAAAACTCATATTGAGTAGAAGTATGATAACTTATCACATATTGGTTGAGAGTAAGAAGAGTCTTTTCATTATAAACAGGCTTTAAGACTTTGTGATCAGATGTATGAAACCCTTCAACCCATTAGTGATGTGTAACTTGGATTTGGATAAAAAATTGTAATGTTTATTTAGCGAAGATCGTAGACGTATGAGTATTGTTGAGAGGCCGAACTATCTTTATTATTATTATTGTGTGTATTATTGCGAAATTTAGATCCAAATATTTATAAACACCTATTTCGTGTCTAACAATAGTTATACACCACTTGCAAGAAAATATATACCATATCATTTGTGCTATATCAACTCTATTAATAAAAAAAGAAAAAGTATTTTACAAATGCACAATTACTAAATAGTTAGTAAATATAAACTTTATTTTTCTCACATTAATTACAGTCTCATTCAAATTTTTGTTGAGCCAAATTTGAACATTCGTGAACAAAAACTTGAGAGTGAATGAAATCCAGAGTGAAACTATTATTTCCTAACGCTGTTTGAATAATCCAAAGTTGGAGTTTGGTGGACTGGAATGTAGTCCTGCTTAGAGGAAGGAGCAAGTTATGGAGAAAAGCAAGGTGAGAAGAAAAATGAAATGATGAAGGGAAGGAAAGGGGAGAGCAGATAAGAAGCAGAATATAGAGGAAGAAATGATATTGTTGGCCATAAACGGAGACTAGTTAGAAAGTGCAGTGATTAAGGAGCATTGGATTTTGGGAGATTCATTACTCCTCATTCCACTACCTACTTCATCACTTCCTTCTTGTTGATGCGAATCAATGGAGTAATAAGTGGTGTCGTAGTGAATTATGATGCGTGGGAGGGATAAGACTATGACGAGGACAAGCTGCTACAACTAATTAAAAAGTTACGGCGTCGTTTTAAAGTCAAAAAAGCTCAAATCAACAGGTCCACCAAATAGCGTCTCCACTGTATATAACACCTCTCACTCTTGCCCACACACTCACCTTTCTTTTTCAATTTAACTCTCAACATCTCTCTCTCTCTCCCCTTGAACTTGTTCACTGCAATCTCACTGTGAAATTTTCAAATTCCGCAGTCGTTTTAGCGTCTTCATTTAACTTACTTGTAGACTTTGAAGCTGATCCATGTCATCCGACATAAGCTAGACCTTTTATTTCTTCCTAAAACGGCGCGGTTTAGTTTTGTAATTGGAAATGGAAATTGGAAGGAGAATTGGATGGCGGAAGTGGTATTAGGAGTGTCAGCGGTGGTGAAAGGGGAGGAAATAGAGAGACGAATGGGTAGAGATAGAGTGTTGATAGCGAAAGTGGGACCAGCAATAGGATTACGGAGGAAACAGGCAGGGAGAGGATCTTACAGGGGAAGCTAGAGGAGAGGGGAGGGGAGGGGAGGGTGGGGTTGGGGGAATTACGGATTAGGAGTAATAAATATATGTATGTGTCACAGTAACAAACCAACATGCTTCCTTCTATTACTAACTTCCACGCTATACTCAAGTCCCTCTGCTTTAACTCCCTCTGGAATTACGCCGTTTTTTGGAAGCTTAAGCATCGCGCTAGAATGTAAGAGTTCGGCGATATTACTTTCTGTTCCAAGCAGGTTTTCCATGAATTTGGGATTGAACATTTCTGTGTTTTGACAGGGTGTTAACTTGGGAAGATGCTTATTACGATAATTTTGGGCATCGTGATCCTCCGGAAAATGAGTCACAAGAGCAAATATATAGTGGGAATTTCTCGCACGACCCACTAGGACTGGCTGTGGCAAAGATGTCATATCATGTATATTCTCTCGGGGAAGGGTAATACTTCATTCACTGATAGATATGCTTATTTTGTTTCGAACACACTGCTCTGATATTGCCAATAGTATTCTCTACATTTAATTTTTCTCATGCATACTAAGTTTTATGTTAACAAACATTTTCAGTTTCAAAACTTTTGTCAGTGTTAAAATGCTTTTTTGCTTGTTAGCTCAAATTATTATATTGTTTCACTTTTCAGGATTGTTGGGCAAGTAGCAGCTACTGGAAAACATCAATGGATATTTGCAGATAAGCATTTACTCAATTCCGTCTCATCATTTGAGGTAAGAGTCATTCTGATGCAATATTAATGAAACAGATGTAGACCTTGATTGGTATATGACAGTCAATTTTATTCATGACTTGCATATATTCTGCAATTTAAAAATATGTTGAGATATTCTTTGTCGAAAGAAACTTCATGGCAGAATTGAGTGCCACTATTTTTATCCTCAAATATGAAGCATCCATGCGTTGTAGAAATTATTTAAATATTCTTTCCTTGAATGTGGAGTTAGTGTTGGGCTTAATTCTACTAATTGCTGAACCCTACGGAACTTTGGAACATTCTTTTACTATAGTTAAGTGAAACTGACTTTAGTATTGCTTCAGAATGGATCTAAAGTTCACTGATTTGGTAGTTGAGTTTACGATGGCAAAGTCTGATGTAACATTTTCACTCTGGAAAGTTATTTGAGTCTTGCTTATCAAAACTTTATTAGAAATCTCATTGTTTCTTCTCATGCTTTTTCAATGTTGTATATTTTTGACAATCGCTAACCATTGCAAATTTATGTTTTGATCATCTTCATCTTGCTTTGCTTACCAGTTTCCGATTTGTTAATTTCAGTTCTCTGATGGCTGGCAAGGTCAATTTTTGGCGGGGATCAAGGTATGCCTGCTTTGTTTTTTTCCTTCTTGGGTCATGATTGGTGTTTCCATTTGTTATTATACACAACAGGTTGAATCGCAATGTCAGGTTATACATATTAACTGTTCTTTTTTTGTGTAATCTAGTCTTCCATGTTTTTTCTGTGATCTGTGAGCGGATAAGTTTTTATTAATTGCTTTGGAATTTTTTTTGTGGTTTTCACATATGGTTGACTGGTCAGGATAAATTATAAAACTCAACTCATGTTCTTTTCTCAAATTCTGTCGTGGCTTATCTCTAACAGGCCAATCATTGTCTTGTTCACATTATGGCTTATACATACTTGTTTATGTTCAGCCATAAATTCTTCTACATATATTTATTTTCTGTTGTTTATGTTCCCAAGGTCATAGATTTTATCTTTTTGTTCTGCAGACTGTGGTTGTTGTTGCAGTTGTTCCATATGGAGTGGTGCAGCTCGGTTCATTAAATAAAGCAAGTATTCATATAATGTTTCAATATATTTTTAAGTTTAATTGTTTGTTTCTGAGCTCGAGGCAGATATATGCATGTTCTCTGCAATATTTATTCGATAACAGATGTTACTAGTGGCCTCCTTTGCAAAATCCTGTCTTGTACTTTGGCTTAGCACTTCTTTTGTGGTTGAATGTAATAATGGGCAAAGAAATGCTTGATGAAGTATTCTGAATCTAAACTTCAGGTTCTGCAGTGGAAAGTGATTACCTTTTTACTTCCTGGGGTCCATTCTTCTCAACTTTGAGTGTATTTTGCCCCAATTAATGTTATTTTTTATGTTATCAAATGCTAGAAGATGAAACAAATTCAAACAGGAATATTAGAGTCATTTTAGAAGCTCTTGAAAGATAATTTCTCTGATTCTCTTTTCTTTAGTTAACCTATTTAAGTTCCATTGTTTCTTCATTGTAATTATATAGAATCGTGCAGTCCATCTAAAAATTACTTAGGAGCATAACATTTGCCATTTCCTGGAGCATATGCAAGCTTTTAAAATCAAAATCATTTAGCTTTAGTTATCTATTTTTCACAACTGCATCTACTCCATGCATTTTTCACATCATATTTCCTTTTGATCTTCAAATTTTCAGGTAGTTGTGCAATGCAAATGGAGAGTTAAAATTTCTATTTTCTTTCATAAAACAATCTAGAATATGCTTTATCTTATCTTTTGATATTAAATGAATTTTCATTTTATTTCATGTGTAAAAATTTCTTTTTGTATTGCAACTTAATGGTGTAGGTCTTTGAGGATATGAAGCTGGTTGAACATATCAAAGATACCTTCTTGGCTATTCAGGATTTTTCATTTGCACATGCTACTAATGCGCAGCAATATCAAATGAAGAGTTCATTAGTTCAGGTAATAATGGTCTTCTTTTATTCCTAGAAATATCTACAAATGGAGTTATATAGATGTTCGGCACGTGAGAAACCTGGGAACAGGGAAACCTAAGTCTTTCCACTCAAATAGATTATTTTTGGTTTCTGGCATCCCTTTTTATTGGGCCATTCACTTTCTTGACCTTCTGTACTTAAGGTTTTGTTTAGGGGTTACACCTTGTTTATGCAAGCTTTGCTTAAGCTTCAAACAGTACTCTCTCGTGTTTTCTCCTTATCTACACTGCCGCAACTGACAGTAACCATTTTTTTTACTTTTTCTTATTTCTTTAACTGTTCAGGGAAATGCTGTTAAAATGATCAATACGCATGAAGCAGCTGAATTGTTGACAGAAGTAAATGATGAAACTGAACTTCAACATAGATTAAATATTTCCTACTTGGAGGGTCAGAATGAAATTAGGATGAAGTTGATTACTGACCGGATACACGGACGAGACAATACAAGGTTAAATGGCAGATCAGATGACAATTTAACTCCCGATTCAAATACTAAAATTAATGACAACGTAAGTTTAGGAGGTATTGTACTTCCAATCGTGAAGCCTGGAGCTGATCTTGTGAACTTGCCTATTAACATTGTATCTACTGGTAGCAATAGGGTAAACTCAGATTGTATGGATATGTGTCAAAATGGGGTTCTGACTGAGCCTGAATCTTCAGACACAAATTTCAGAAAAAATTTTGAAAAATTGGAGTATCAAGCTGAGTCGAGTCACTACAACATGTCTAACAAAGTTTTCAAATTTTCTGCTGATTCTGAGCTGCATGAAGCTCTAGGACCAGCTTTTGTGAGAAAATCTGTGCACTCTGGTTGTGAACCCTTGAAGAATGAAGTTGGCAGTGTTCTGGATATGTTACAGGATCTAAGTAGTAGCCAAATGACATTTGAAACTGGCCCAGAGGACCTTCTAGATGCAGTTGTTGGTAGTGTTTACCATGGTGGCAGCGATATTGTAAGTGAACAATCCATGTGTAAGTCTGTGCAGTCTCGTTTCTCACATGAGAAAATGTTGGAACCTTCAAGCCCATCTATGCATCTTATCCAAACAGCTGGTTATTCAATTAATCAGCATTCTATTGTGGAAGGTGATTCACAAAACAGCTCAAACCCAACAGATGTGTGTGGTGCTATGTCTTCAAGAGGGTACTCATCCAATTGTACTAGTATTCGTAGTGGGCAGTTGGATAGGCATTCTGAACCTTCCAAGAACAACAAAAAAAGAAGCAAATCTGGTGAAAATCCTAGGCCTAGACCAAGAGATAGACAGTTGATTCAAGATCGAATAAAGGAGCTGAGAGAACTGGTACCCAATGGATCAAAGGTAAACCTCCTTGTGGTTCAGCATCTTTTCGACTTGTAAGAATTTTCTGTAGCCATTCATTCAAACCTAGCATCACATGTGATATGTGCTGAAGATTTTGATAAACTTTCAGTGCAGTATTGATTCATTGTTGGAGCGCACAATCAAGCACATGTGCTTTCTGGAAAGTATAACGAAGCATTCTGACAGACTCAATAAATGTGAATCAAAGGTGAAACAATGACTTTTGTCAATGTCTTCTTTATGTAAATGATGACAACACCAACATGATATAAATGAAATAAGTTTTTTAACCTGCATTTGCTTTTAGAAGATTCCTGTGAAGGCTGCAAGATCAGTAACTCTTTCATCAGTGGGATTCTCTAATCTCCTCTTTAAAATCTATTGCTAGATAGTTGTACTAACTTTATATTCATTCAACTCAGCAATCTCAAATGCTACTTGAATTTTTCAAATTATCAACTGATCATGCATCTGATGGATGAGTTTGCAGATGCATCAGAAGGGATTAGTCGACTCCAGTTATGAACACGGTTCCAGTTGGGCAGTGGAGGTCGGAGGGCATTTGAAAGTTTCCTCAATAATAGTGGAGAATCTAAACAAAAACGGTCAGCTCATTGTAGAGGTAATTATAGGTCTGACATGCAAACAGTCGTTGTATTCCATTGTTTAATTCTGATCTGATAACATAAAGATAACTATTTATATCTTCCGACTTTAACAAAAAGATTCTGGTTTGATTCTTGAGGTTAATTTGCACTGTGGTTGATCTGCACAGATGTTATGCGAGGAATGCAGTCATTTTTTGGAAATAGCAGATGCTATAAGAAGCTTAGGTCTCACAATCTTGAAAGGAATTACAGAAGTGCACGGTGCGAAGACATGGATATGCTTTGTTGTTGAGGTATATTCCTAATTTTTATGACAATTATTTGTCCTAATAATGAATGAATCTAAATGGTCATTTTAATCTTCATGCATGGGAATCTAAGAGCTGACCTTATTTATATTACGTTTGATAAAATTTAAGCTACCAAACTTCTCATCTTTAATTTTCCTGAAAAAATATAGAGAAAATTGCACTATTTTGTAGTCTACAAATCACTTAAGGTAAGATTACTGTTTAAAATAGCAAATGGTGCATGGCTTGTATATTCCTATTGAAACAAGTGTTCCCCCCACCACCCCAAAAAAAAAAAAGATAATTTTGTTCTGACGACATTTCAGGGACAAAACAATAGGAACATGCACAGGATGGAAATTTTGTGGTCTCTTGTGCAAAAATTACAGCCCGAGACTACTAACTAAAACCAAATGCTGAAGGCCAGAGTGTTCTTGTAGATCACTGCAGTAACCGTGTTTTAAAATAGTGAGTCATTTTGTGTTCTTTGATTGCTATTATATATATCTGTGTGATTATTTGTGTTTCCTCTTATAAAGAGAAATGTTTCATTTGGAAGTTAAAGAAATCCTATGTCTCTGTCGATGACTTTCTTATTCGTGGTGTGTCAACTTAACGACCCTTCAAGTTGTAAAATAACACACTTGAGATGTATTCTGAGCATTCCTTCACGTTTTTTCCAAATCTTGAACTTTACACATTTTTTTCCTTGCAGCCTGTTGGCAGAATCAGATAGCTTTTGAAAGAAAAAAAAATTATGAATAGCATTCTTCATTACAAATGTTTTTGGTGACCAATAAGTATCCTCTGACGCATCTTCTGTGGCTACAAACTTTCATTCATAGCTTAAAGTGACGTAGTGTGGGGTTTCCATCGAGTCCCTTAGCCCTGAAGTAAGCCATGAACTCGGTAATATGAGTGCCTCTGTAGATAGGTGGTTCTCCATGTAGAAGCTCCTTTAGTGGACCATACGGTCGGAATTTATTTGCAGTACTCGGATAGAAAAAACATGCTACCGATGCTCTGTCTCCAACCCCTCCAACTACCACTCTATGCTCCACACTTCTGAACTTATCATTTGTGATGAGCTATAGAATTTTGTGAAAAAGAAACGATGTAATATATAAAATATAGCATGCAAAATCAATGAAAAAGAAGGGTTGTCGAGAAGCTGAAGTTTAATTACCTGCATGAAGTCTCCCAAGTTCACCACAAGAGCACCCTGTCGAGAGGGCACGTCGACCCAGTTGTTGTGATTCAGAACTTGGAGGCCACCTCTACTGTCTTGCAGAAGTATGGTTAGAAAAGACGGGTCCGTGTGCTTTGTGGCTCCCAGTGTTAACTCTGGTTCTGGACAAACTGGGTAATAATGGCACGCCAATGATTCGGTCTCCATGCATTCCATGCTTTCAATATAATCAATTCTCAGTCCTAATGCCTCCGATAACAGCTCCGACACTATTACCTTCAGTTTCACCATGTGTTTCATGTACTCACTCACTGCTTCTCTACATCAAAATACATGCATCTTCATTAGCGTATATAGTAAGACGAACCTATGAATATATTCCAGTGGGAGTAACGAGTCCGGTGAGCTAATAATTATAACTTTTAATGGACAAATTTGACGAAACTTAGTAAGAACACCACACATAATTGGACTGTCAAAACTCCTTACTATAAAGGGTTTCGCTGGAGCTGGTGGGGGCATGGACCCCTCCGCCACTTACCAGTAACTTTTTATGTTTACTTGGCATAATCGTGTAAGGCCTATGTATATG
This sequence comes from Breynia disticha f. nivosa, assembly GCA_948193385.1. Taxonomy (NCBI): domain Eukaryota; kingdom Viridiplantae; phylum Streptophyta; class Magnoliopsida; order Malpighiales; family Phyllanthaceae; genus Breynia; species Breynia disticha. Next base: position 4,580 of record CANYCX010919136.1, on the reverse strand, counting down.
TCAACAAGATTAGACGTTCATATAACGAATCAGCTAAATTTGCATCAAACATGTTGCAGTAGTACCTGCATACGTGAGGAAACAAGTTGGGGTCGAGTTTACCATCCTGAAACTCGAAAGCTATTGTGTCTCTCCAGTTTGCAGGAGCTTTATTCACCAAGAGATCTCCATTACAGAAGAATCTCACTCGCTGTGTCGGATCACGGCTGTAGAATTCTGCTTTCTTCTTCCGTGGCTGCTCATGGAATCTCCTAACACCAGCTAGCATTTCTTCCAAGACACTAACTGGAGTTCCATGATTAATCATTTGGAAGAAACCCCATGTTTGTGATGCTTTATATATTTCACTCACTACTTCTTCTCGCCGATAACTGTCATACCCGTCAAGGTCGATCACCGGCACTTGGAGACTGACGTTTGTTGTCTCAGAAAATGATCTCTGCACGTTCTCCGGTCTGTGGATGAAAAATCTAGGGATCTTAGTAACGTCAGAGTCTACTAATCCCTTAACACCTGCTTTAGTATCATCGAATGCTTTAACTTCCTTAGCTTTATCATAGTAAGACTCATCACCCAGAACCAACTCCTCAATCGTCAAATTCTCAGGTTTTCGGAAGTCAGAGACGTCGAGAACCGAATTTACTCCACTGGAAAGGACTTCCATGTTTTCTGAAAGCAAAGAATGATGATGAGTTGTGATACTGATTTGTCTGCTAAACACAGGCGTTGCGTTGATGATGATGTAGTGGTGGCTATTCAAGCATAACAAAAAAAGATGCTACACTTCAGTCGCACAAAATGATGCTAATCACAATGGAAGAGTACTAGAGAGATGCTTTTGAAATATATTTGCATTTTATTTTATAGTGAAAACAAGACAATACAAGGTGGTAAGAAGAGGCCAAACGCAATGACATAAGAAGTCCTGGCGTTTCCCTAAGCATCACAATCTTGAAAACATTACTACTGATGTGGCATGAGAGAACGTAGAAGAATTGCCTTTTTCTCTTGGACTTTTAGCTGAAAAGGGGAGGTCCTAGATCCTGTAGGTTTGTCCTGATTTAGGACTTAAGTATCATTTGCATGATTACAAAGGAAACGACGAGCCTTGTCTGAGGTTCAGCTGTTAATGCGTATTACTCCTTTCTTGGTGATCGTGGGTTCGATCATTCGTAGCGGCGTTGGGGAGGCATACAGGTTCTAACCTGTCGATTTGCCGGGACTAACCGAAAGGGGTCTCCATACCCTTGGTTTGTAGGTTAGCCCGATCCTTTTCCTAAAATTTTATTAACCAAACAACAAAGGAACGAGACATATGGACCCAATATAATTGAAGGAACAAGTAAACATAATATATATATTATGGGACGATTCTGTCCAGATAGAATTAGAACAAAAAAAAAATTCGTTCACTTTGACTTTTTCATCCTGTTCTGTCATGTTATTTTTCTTATGGGACGATTCTGGATATCAAGTAATATTCATACCGATAACAATCTCGTCTCGTCTCATCCCATCTTGTCCCGAAGAACCAAAACAAGAACCGAAAAAAAGAAAAAAATAATATATATATGTATGTGCACTCGCGCACGTGTGTACACATATATGTATGTATAGGGTTGTAATCGAGTCGAGTCGAGCCGAATTTTGGAATGTTCAAGCTCATCTAGTTAAAAAGTCACTAGTTAGAGCTCGAGACAAACTTTTTATCAAACGCAAATTCTTGTTTAAGCTCGGCTCATTTAAAACTCGCAAGTTAACGAGTTTGTTCACGAGCCTAAAACGAACTTCTGTTTACGATCCTAAGACGAGCATCTTAAACGAGTCTCCAAATGAGCATGTTCACAAGTATATTATGGGCTTAATTATAAACAGTATTGTTCACGAGTTTTGACGAGCTTGTATAAGAGTATATAATAATATGTATAAATAACTCTACAAGTTACAAGATAAATTATTAACTACACATTAAAAAAAACATTTATCTATTTTATAATTTTAAAGATTTAAAAATAATTTAAAACATTTCAAATAATATAGACCTATGTATAAGACTACAAGTTACAAGGTTAATTAATTATACATAAAATACATGTATTTATTTTATTATTTGAAATATTTAAAAATAATTTAGAACAATAAAAATATTATGTAGACCGATGTATAAGAATATAACTCTATAAATTATAAGATAAATTATTAACTATACATAAGACTAGGGGTGTAAATGAGTCGAGCCGAACGGGAGCGACTCAACGTTCGGCTTGGTAAGAGCTCGTTTGTGACTCGGATCGTTAGTAAAGGTACCTTTTATGTAGAGGCCTGGGCCAAGCCCACCACGCTCTTTAACAGGGCCATGGCCCAGTACCCCATCTCCTTAGCCCTCAAAGGTCCAGGTCCAACCTGCGACGTGTGGCCCAAGGTAGGTTATTGATATACCCTCAAAGGTTGTGGCTCGAACTCGAACTCCCGACGTGTGATATACCCTTTAGCATACCTTAGCATGCTAACCATTAAGCCATATATTTTTGTTTAATTTTTAATTAAATGGGAAATTTAGGGTGTTAAAATTCTACTCCCTTAAGAAAATTTCGTCCTCAAAATTTAAATCGGACTTGATTCCGGAACAAATAAGATTGATGCTTGCGCGCCTCCTCTTCAATTTCCCAAGTGGGTTCCCTCGGGAAAATAATACTCCATCTTACTTAACCACTCTAAAGTTATCTCTATTTCTCGACACTCACACGCGCATTCAAGTACCCCTACGATTCAATACCCACATTGGTACCCGATACTATGCTCATAAGGTTTCCACCCAAGGGCATTTCCTTATACTCATATCTATGTATTTAACGTTTTGCCTTTCTTATCGCAAAGTCTAGCACCAAAGTATATCTGTAACACTCTCTCTCTCTCAATTTGTCATTCAATCATGACATCACCAGTTCATGCCTTATTCATCACACTGATATTCGCATACCATCACTTTAACTGGCTTAATTTTATTCTCTCTGAGTTCATTCTCATTTAACTTTCACCATTATATCTATGCTCGTGGCCTCTCATCCGTCGGGTAGTGCTAGTCCCAAGGTAGGTAAGCAAGACAATGATTTGTGTACACATGAGAAAGAAATGCAAGGGGTGCAGAACTTTTACGAGAAATGTTAATAATGTCCTACCTTTGGGTCAAAAAGATACGCAGGAAGTCAAAGAATCCATTCCTCATGCAATTTACAACCTTAGCACTACCTTCCAGAGTGAGGACGAACAATAGCAACCTCGATAGTCACATTCTCCAACTAAGTCATTAAGCTATATCTTAATATTGTCTCCCCATTTTATCAATAAGTAACACCGCTATATCTCTTTCCTTTACATCTCTAAACCCAAGAACTCGTTAAAATTAATTTCACATACAAGTTTTCATCAACAATTCATTAAATGGACCATAGGTCACAGTCATGCTATCGCATAACACATGTTTACCAGGATGAAACGTATATGGTTACAAAGGAAAACATCCACAACTCATAAAATTACCGATATATTACTAACAAGTCATACCAGGCTCACATGGCCAGACCAACATCAATTCACACACATTCACAATTTATCACGACATATCCCACACAACATACTCATAACCAGGTAAACACGTAGAAAAACATATATATGAGCATCCATATTAGAAATTTTCCTTAGCTTATAAAACTTTTCCTCAAGGTTTTTAAGTACACAGAGGTCCTTCTTCAACACTAGTAAGTGTAAGCAATGAACAATCATTAATGAACACTTCATCAATGTTTATACATTCATGGTTTATGTCATTTGTAATTTCATATAAGTGCATACTTATGCATGTGGAATAATAACACATTAATACCATTAGATGTATTTTCATATCTTCCCTTATATAAGCCTTTCATAGTTCAACATATGTCAAGTCATCATTCATGCATGGCTTATAACTCGTTGCATTTCATTTTCATCACATGCATGCTATGCTCAATGAGAATTCAAAATGTCATGTTGCACTCTCTTTTCATTGCTGTTAGAAGTCAACTTTTTCATATGCAATAGCCTTATCTTTAAGTGCCCGCTGAAAGTACTCAATCAATATTGGTATCACCCAGTCAAGGTCTTATCCTTTTCCATTATGGATGCCCGCTGAAAGTATCCAACCTACATTGGCAACACTCAGCCAAGGTCTTACTCCACCATTTTAGCATTTACATTTCATCTCATTTTCGTACGTAAATGCCAATGCACATACTACATGACATGTAAGCCTTATGAAATCACAATGCATATGCATTCCTCATTACCTCATAGGAATTCAAGACTCACATCATCCATTCAATTCAAATAAGCATCATGCATTAACCAACCAATCATATGACCACTTCATATGTCAAATTTGGCAATCATAACATGCACATGTCTTATTTCCATTCATAACCACATGCCATAAGGATCATTTTCATCACCAAAATCATTGTTACAATATCAACAATTCAACAAGAGAAAAACATAACATGGATCCATGTCACTCTGGAATCTATTTATCCGACAACCATAAG
>CANYCX010918943.1:0-11464 GCA_948193385.1 Breynia disticha f. nivosa | reverse complement strand
AGGTAGTTGGCCTACAATGCTATGATGAGTTGTTAGGTTCTTAGTTGAACCGTACTGAATGTGATGATTGATATGAATGAGTTGGTGGATTGTTTACCAATGTGGTATTATTTGGTTGATTATATGTTTTGATTGATGTATGTTGATTATTTGAATGATTAATGGTAAGCTTGTGTTGCTTACATTGTTACATGACAAAGTTACCGGTGTGGTATGTATTTATACGAGATGTTCTCTGTGTGAGATATTGACATGTTATCTTGTTTAATTGTTGTGTGCTATAAACGTTATTAAAGATAACATAATATGTTATACCTTTATGGTACTTGTTTATTGTACGAAATTGATATGTTACCTTGATATACCTGTGTGGTATTGTTAAATGTTTTATATGAGTTGTTGACATGCTTTCTTATCGCTATATGCTAAGTTATGGAAAGCATAATATGAGCTGTGTGCTATTCTATATGATATGAGCTGTGTGCGGAACAAATGTCATTCAAGAGCTGTGTGCGAATCTGAATGATATTCATATTGATTATATTCATACATTTACATATCTTTGTGGCAAAAGATAAAAGGATTATTGTGTGTTATCCTGGACTGCTGTGTGCGATAGTCCATATTTACGAGCTTTGCTCAGAGCTGTGTGCTCAGGCTATATGCCATACCTCTGCTGTGTGCGATAGAGGTAATCCTCTGCTGTGTTCGATAGAGGATAATTCCCACTGCTGTGTGCTATGGTGGGCAAAACCTGGGTACATCCTATGTGGCTTTGCATTAGCATTGACATTTATTGTATACATTCATATTTATGTCATGCTATGATATTCGTGTGATTTGGAACCTGTGTGGTTCGTATTTGCTGTGTGCGATATTGAATGAAAGTTATATTGATCTGTGTGATCTAAAATGTTGTGTGCTAGATTGAATGGATTATTAATCTGTGTGATTGAGATTATGGATAGTAAGCTGTGTGCTGGAATTGTATATAATTGTTGCTGTGTGCTTTTGAGAAAGTTTATGGAAAATGTGAATATTAAGTATGAGTGCTATGTGCTATAATATACTTAATGTTATGAAAGTATACAAGGTCATATGCTAGAAAGATGATGTAGGAAAGGTCCTGATTAATTATGTATTTATTACAAAAGTGAGTTGAGATGCTATATTGTAATGCTGTGTGCCGAATTGAGTTATAACCTGTTTGGTTGATACGCTGTGTGCTATTTGTTATCTGTGTGAAACTGTTTATCGGACATTTGGGGATGCCTAGGGACAAGGTAGATAAGCACGTTGTCGTGCTGATTTATATTTTCCCCTGCACATCGTTTAAAATTTTAAGCTAAGAATACTTATTGAGTATTATTTATACTCACCCCATTGTTGTTTTATAAATGATTGTGCAGGTATAACAGAATTGCCGCGAGGAGGATTCGAGCACGGATTTGTAAAAGTGGATAGTTTTGTAAAAGAGTTTTCAGATGAATGATTTGATTTGAACTTTATGTTCTTATCTTATTGTATAAATTTTTATACGTGGTTAATTGTTAACTCTTTGAAATTGTCCACGTAATTTGATTGAATAATTGGAAAAGTTTTGGAAAATAATTTGTACATTTTTTAGATTTGAAATTAAAATCGGGCGTGGTTTTGAATATTCGTAAAATATTGATTTTAATTTTGAGTCTCACACATACTATTTCCTTTATTTTTTTAATTTATTAACTGTTATTATACTTTGTTCGATCTAAATTTTAAAACATTGCTTATATCAATTTTTTTTTTGAAAAAAAATTCCTTTGAACATTAGACTTTATTGGTGAATTTAAAACTAACAAAATTACTTAATTTTGAATGAAAACATCGACAAATGGCACAAGGACGCCAATTAGGACTTTTTTTTTTAATCGGGACTCTTTTTTAAGCCAACGTCACAAACAAATTTGAATAACAATTTAATGCAAATACCAAATCTCAGAAAAGCAACCTGAAAATTCGTAAAAATAATATCAATATTCATTATTCAGAGAAAAAAAATTAGATTTTTTTTAGAAAAAAGATACTGAAATTTAAAAACATCCATAAAAGTAAATTCATAATTCACCTCGAGCTATCGTATGCTCGTGAAGAAAAAAGAGCCAAAAATAACATTATATTCGCACAAATACGAATATGAATGTAAATTTAATATTGTTAATATATTTGTATGATAGAATGTTCTGTTAGAATATGATAATGTTATTTTTGTATAAAGATATAGTCTGTTATGTTATATATATTTTTATAATAACCTTATAGTTATAAAGTCCAATTTTAACTCTATTTAATAGAACTATCACAACAGAAAAGATGGGCACTTCAGTTGTCTATATAGTTTCCTTGCTCAAATTTCATGTCTACGACCTCACCTCCTCCATGTTAGAATATGATAATATTAATCATTTATAATTCAAAGATTAAGGTGATAATTATAGATTACTACAAAAATTGAATTTGACTGTCCGTTCAGCGGTAAAAGGAGTCAACCAGCACACTGAGGGTGCGAGGTTCGATCTCTGAGGCTCTAACCTGCTGGTTCGCCAGATCTTTATGAGATTCTCTGCCCTTGGTTCGTGGGTTAGTCCAACTCCTTTTCTAAAATTTTGTAACAAAAAACAAAAATTGAACTTGTTATGATGAACGGTTTCCGACAAATTACGTCGGAAAAATTAGTTTTTCTCATGCAATTCGTCGAGAAAGAGTCGTTGAAGAGCCTATTTCTAACAAATTTCAAATCCCACGAAGATTTTTTCGGGCACTAGAGAATTTTCAAAGGAAAAGAATTAATTTCTTGATGAATTTCATAGGAATTTTTTTATTTTTACCTTCGTAATTATAATAGTATTTATTATTATTTTAATAATAAAAATAGTAATATTAAGATGAAATATAAAAATAATTAATTGAAAAAAAATATTATTAAAATATATAAACAAGAATAATTGAAAAAACAAGATAAGAAAGAAATATAAAAAAGAATGAGATAAGAAAATGATATTTATCTTAAGTTAATTGGAGGTGGTGTGATAGTACATATAGAAGATACTTTTGATAAAAATTTGTAGAAATATTTTTAGAAAGAATGAAACAAATTTGAATTTTTTTATATTTCTTATAAATTTCGTTGAAATTTTCAGATGAAATAATTCCCGTCATATTATGTTTTATATCACTCTCTTATTAATATTCTTGTTTACTAAACTAAAGCGGAAGACAATGTATAAAATATTAACATTTGACTATATTTAACTAACATGTAATAAATTTAATTGATTCTAATCACGGAGGTGTTTAAATATATAAGTTTATTAATTCTATATAGTAGCAAAGCAAATGCACTGATTTTATGCAGTTTTTGTAGATTTTTAAATAAACTACTTTTATTGTAATCATAAATTTATATAATAAAATTTTTCGCTGCATCACAAGGTGCAAGGCTAGTGCGACCGCTATATGCACTAATTTGAAAACAAAACATACTCATGCTTTTTAATATTAATGAGGACATTAATATTAATGAAAAAAAAATTAAGATTGTGTATATCAACTTAAATGATAAGATATAAATAGCAACATTTCCCTTTTTTTCTTAAATTATATTTTAATATCCGTTACATTTTATTCACAAATATGAAATTATATATGAGCAATAATAAATGAAAACTATTGTTATATCATTTAAAAAAATAAAAAAAAATCAAATACAATTACTGCATGTGATATATATATATATATATATGTGTGTGTCCTAAAAATTTAATATTGAATAATTGGCTTATTTATTTACTTAGATGCACAATTTGCGCAAACTCATTTTCTAATTCAAATTACTTAAAAAAAATGTACCTGTGATAATTTAAAAACTATTTTATAATAAATTAAAGCGAATATACTTGTACAATTATATATAAATAAAATAAAAAAGCTTCTATTCTTAATCAATCTCTCTCTCTATATATATAAAACTCTACCACCAATCATTCCAAAGCAAGCTAAACTTGCACCAAAGTGGTTAGGTAACATAAAAGTCAAGAGAAGGAAAAAAAAGGTCCAAACAATTTTTCCAGAGTTGATTTTGCGTGCTTGTTAGTTGTTATAGTTGAATTTTATTGGTCAAATATGAATTTAAGTTTCTGGTACTAATTTTCTTTTTTGTTGATACAATTATGTAAGTTTACTTGTACAACTATGAAATGAATTCTATAAGTCCAATGCTGCAAATCAGTATTATTAGAATCGGACCGGTGATCGAACTGGAAAAAAGACTGAATGGTTTTTTCATTGGTCGAACTGATATTTTAAAAATAATATAATATAAACAAATAAATAAAAATATACAAAATTATTTGATTTTTTAAAATATTTAAAACCGGTCCGGTTCATCGGTTAAACTGGTCGGTTTGCCAATTTTCACCGATTTAATACCTGTTCGCTTACAGACCTATTTGAATGGTGAATCGGAACCGAATAAGTGACTAGTTCACCGATTTTTATAACATTGCTGCAAACTAAATCACTTTTTAGCATAATTAAAACTGCTAATAGCTCTCTTAGTTTGTAGACTAGTCTAGCTCTATTGTTAAAATTTGTTTACCAAAAAAATTGCTCACAGCTTTATTTTTTTCCCGTCCAGATCATATGTTATGAGCATAATACTTTATTTTTTGTGTTATGTGCATATTTATGTTTTGGTTTTTATGTTTTTTAAACAATTGTGATATTTCTTGAATTTTTTTATAAATTAATTAAAGTTAAAATTTCAATTAATTTTAATGACGTGACGTTCATAATTTAATTTTTGTGGTCCCTAAAGTTCTAATTACTAGGCACTGACTCTAGCAAAATTACTAAAATATTTGTTATATGCCACATGTATATTAATAATATAGTCATATACATGTATTTAAAAGAACCGGTCAGATACAATATGCTCATTAAAGATACAATATATCTCATTTTAAATATTGAATAATTTATAAAAATTTTTACAACTGTTACAATTATTTAAAAAAACAAAAAAAAACTGCAAAACAGATATATATATATATATATATATATATATATATATCAAAAAATACAAATATTTTACCCATATATTATTCATGCTAAGAAATCTCCTTGCCTTTGTTTTTGTTTTGTTTAAATCTTGACACATAATCTTTAGCTCCTCTTATTATACCACAGACTCTTTGGTCCCAACCGTTCAAACAGCTGTTTTCACTCGAATAACTTCATCATGGTCCATGCTTTTTTACGTTCAGTAACAAAAAAAATGAAAAAAAAAAAGATAAAACCAAAAGTCAAATCCAAACCATTATGATATGTGATAGAAATGTTAATCGTAGCTGGCTGTTGATTAGTCCTCCAAAGTTTCATGTGGAGGGTTTGATAGCCACAAGACATTCATGCATGGTTAGCTGCCTTCTTTTTAGTGGTTCAGCGGTTAAGGGGATCGAACAGTATACTAAGGGTGCGAGTTCGATCTCTCCATTCGTAGCGGAGCTATAGAAGACATATAAACTCTGACCTACTGATTTGTCAGGTCTTTTTAAAACTCTCAATCATTAATTCGTAAATTAGTCCGACCCCTTTATAAAATTTCCTCCCTCAAATGCATGGTTAGTTCAGCTTTAGTAACGTACATGGAATAATACGTACCAACCCATCTCCTCACGTGCTAACCTTCTATCAATATAGAGTTGTTGCCTCGACTCTTCCTCTACTTCACAGCTCTACCACGTGAAACTCATCTACCCATCTCTCCTTCACCACTATATATACCATCCAGTATATCTTACTATCCTTGCACTAGTCCACATCTCTATTCCACCAAGCATCCCTACCATCACAGAACTCTTGTCTTCATTAAGTAGCTAGCCATTAAAAGATGGTAACCGTCGAGGAGGTTAGAAATGCACAAAGGGCTTCTGGTCCTGCCACTGTCATGGCCATTGGAACTGCTGTTCCGGCCAACTGTGTTGATCAAAGAACTTATCCTGACTATTATTTTCGGATCACTAATAGTGAACACAAGACAGAGCTCAAAGAGAAATTCCAGCGCATGTGTAAGATATATATATACACTTACACTTGTTTTTTATGTTTATTTTTTCGTTATTTTTTCTACTTACAGAACGCATCATCTAATCGTTTTGAGAATCTAACTAGTGTATTTGGTTTGGTAATATGTGTTTTGTTTTTCATGTGTAAGTTTGATGCTAATGTGTGCAACTGATAGCTCGGAAAAAGAAATAATGATTTGCAGATAGAAACTATAAAGAATATACAGATAGTACGTGGTATATATGTCATAAGAAATATATGAATATATTATAATTACAGAAAGGAAAAAAAACAAAGAAAGGTTTAACAGATAATTGGGCAGAAAAAAAAAAGTAGGAAAAAAATGACAAATAAAGAAATTTGAAAGGAAAAGAAGGAAATTGTAGGACTATATTTTTCTCTTTTGAGGTCTGTCAAATGTTGGTAATTCAGTAATTAATTCATGAGATATTTGTCCAAAATTGACTCGGTTGTTTTGATATGATCTCCAAATGTTTCAGGCGACAAGTCTATGATCAAGAAGCGTTACATGCACTTGACTGAAGAAATTTTGAAAGAAAATCCAAATTTATGTGCTTACATGGCACCTTCATTGGATGCAAGGCAAGATATTGTTGTGGTAGAAATACCCAAGCTTGGCAAAGAGGCTGCGGTAAAGGCCATTAAGGAATGGGGACAACCCAAGTCTAAGATCACCCACTTGGTCTTTTGCACCACTAGTGGTGTGGATATGCCTGGGGCTGATTATCAACTCACTAAACTCTTGGGCCTTAGACCTTCCGTCAAGCGTCTCATGATGTACCAACAAGGTTGTTTCGCTGGTGGCACGGTGCTCCGCCTCGCCAAGGATCTCGCCGAGAATAATAAGGGAGCTCGTGTTCTTGTTGTGTGCTCGGAAATTACTGCTGTGACATTCCGTGGACCGAGTGACACTCACCTTGATAGTCTTGTGGGTCAATCATTGTTCGGAGATGGTGCCGCTGCGATCATTGTGGGGTCAGACCCAGTTCCGGAAGTTGAGAAACCTTTGTTTGAACTTGTCTCAGCTGCCCAAACCATTCTTCCCAATAGTGACGGGGCCATAGATGGGCATCTTCGTGAAGTTGGGCTTACATTCCATCTTCTCAAGGATGTTCCTAGACTGATATCCAGTAACATTGAGAAGAGTCTTGTGGAAGCATTCCAACCATTAAATATCAAAGACTGGAACTCGATCTTTTGGATAGCCCACCCTGGTGGACCAGCAATTCTTGACCAAGTGGAGGCGAAGTTGAACTTAAAGCCTGAGAAGTTGAAAGCCACAAGGCAAGTTCTTGCTGATTATGGCAATATGTCTAGTGCATGTGTGTTGTTTATATTGGATGAGATGAGGAGAAAGTCACTTGAAGGAGGACACCAAACCACTGGAGAAGGATTAGAGTGGGGTGTGCTGTTTGGATTCGGACCAGGTCTCACAGTTGAGACTGTGGTGCTCCACAGTGTGACTACTCATTAGGCATGCGTACTCATGTATTTGGCTATTTGTTTGCTTTTCCTTTTTGTGAGAAGGATTCCGTATGAATCCAAAATTATATTATGTGATGGTTGTAATTGCTTTTTCTTTTTAATAAATGACAAAACTTAATGAAAGCTACTAGTATTTACTGCAAATATTTTACATTGGAAAAAACCTGTGTACATTTTTTGGCGATACTAACAAATAACCGAGTCCAAATTGCTCCAACATACTTGGAGTATTAATTTGTCATATTTATTGGCTAGTACTCCTATTTTTCTCCACCTTTCATATTTATTGTTTGGAAGAAAAAGAAAAAGAAAATGCAGCTACAAAACTCTTTCTAGGAGAATTCACAACCGTCAGGACCGTCTTTAAATCTTAATTTACTTCACGTTAGCTTTCTCTTGCTACAATCTTTTCTCTTTCATCTTTATCAATCTATTTTTTAAGAGAATGTCAAAGCAAAAAATAAAGTTAGAGACAAGCACAATATTGTTGGTATCCATCCTTACTTTTTAATACCACAACACTGATTTCCTCAAACGGAACGCTGATTGCTTTTCCTCTGAAAGGGCAATCACGTCAGATTGTTTCTATAATATCGTACTTTTATGTGAATCGTTTATTTTATTGTGTAATTTAAAAGATGAAAAATTATATCTGAGTTGCATTATGCAACAAAAATAAATTTATATTGCTCAATATATATAATAAATTACATAGTATCATCACCACAAGTTAATGAGAACATGATCTATTAAGAATTCACTTAACTCTTTCCTTTCTCGTCAACTTTGTTGAGGAGAATGATTATGGGAAGAGTGTGGTAGAGAATCACTATCTCCACCGGGTGATGTAAACATAAACTACTAGTTTTTTTTTTCTAAATTACAACAAGTTATTCTGGACACTCTAGAATAATTCTCATTCGAGACAGGTAGGACCACAATGGCGGCAAAACTCTCCCAACCGAGTTTTAGTGCAGCTGCGTACCTAGCACTCGAACTCGAGATCTCTAATTAAGCAAGAACAATCTCACACTAGTTAATTTACGCGTTCGGTGGTACATGAACTACTAGCGACCGACTAGAAACTCTATCCTATTAAATTTTTCCTTAGCACAAACCTCGCAAGCATTAGAACTTTGAATTTATTGATTTTATCCTCAATAATGCAACTCAATACATCAAATGGCCAAATCTGCCATGTCATAATCTGTGTCTTTCATGAGTACACGGTATATCACAATGAAAGCTATTACACTTAGGTAATATTTTGTTGAATCTACATTTCTTATTTTCCACAATCTTAAACTAACCAGTCTCATTAAAACCAAAAGTCAATTACAAACCATTATGAAATGTCAAACAATTGTAAATCGTGGCATTAGCCCTCCAAAATTTCATGCGGAAGGTTTGATTAGATTTGTCAAAATGTGTTTGCGCGTCATGTCAACTGTTGACACGATTATATGTGTTACGAACAGGATATGTTTATTAAACTGATCCAATTTTCAAACGAGAATATGATCTGTATACTACAAAATACAAACATCAGTAATGTAAGAAACATATGGATTTGGATGCTTCCATTGCGCAGTGTTGATATTACAAGTCACAAGATAAGATGGTTTCAAAAGCTCTTTTTCAATATGTTCATCTAAACGTACAAAAGGCACACAAAAAAATTCAGTATCATTTCATTATATTCAGCTCTGCAATGAACAATTACCATAAACAACAATGTTGAACATCATTTATGGTCTAATAAGGAACCTTATCACATCAATTACGTGTCGACCACCACAATAACATGCATAATCTCTAAGAATAACTCTACTCATAAATCTCTTCAAAAGGTTCATGAGAATGTCACATAAGTATTCTATTAACTTTTCATTTAAATTATATCTCTCTACTCATAAACTTCTCATTAAATTTTATTGTAAGATCCATTTTACATCTTATATACCTCGCTTTAAATAAGTGTAGTCCACTATGAAATTCACTAAAAGAAAAATGGTCTATAACGAAGGGAAATTTAGTTGTTAAAAGTCAGATTTTGGTCGTAAGTTATCTTTAATGACCACATTTCATTCCCTTATTACCCCTCATAGATGCCCTTCTCGTTAAAATAAATATTTTTATTTATTTTATTTAAAAAATTATTTATTTCTTTTGTTATTTAAAATATTTTTATTAAAGTAATTAATCACAATAAGTAATTTTTTTAAAAAATATATTATAATTTAAATTGATAAAATTAATATAATTGGAATATACGGTAACTCAACGCATCACGCGGGGTCAAACTGCTAATACATTATTAGAGCTGAGGGGGATTTTCCAAAAAAGTAACCTTACTAAAATATATTTTCCTGATTTGTGTTGGATTTGCACTATTTTTGCTATGGTCTGTCTTGTAATACACAGGCATCCTGCGACCATGTGGTGTAGAGTAGATATTCCGCACCACAGAATTCATTTTTTTCTCCACCTGTGCGCGGAAAAGGCTTAGCGTCAGCACTTACATGCTAGTCAGTTTGTTTAAAATGTGGCTGCTTTGTTTTCTCAAAATTAAGCCCCCAGCTGAAAGTAGGGGTGCTCACAAGACGGGATGAGACGAAAATCACAAATTTCCAGCCATGTCCCATGGTTTGAGGATTTTCTTTATAAAGATCCAGACTCGTTTGCTATGTTAAAAATTCTCATCCTAAAATTTCAGGACAGGATGTGAAGGAGATAGGGGAATTTTGGACGAAGAAAATTGTTCTCGGACGGGAGATAAGAGAATTTTACAAAAAAATGACTTAATTTTTTGCAAAAAATAACAAAGTAAAATATCATTCTCATAAAATTTAACAAAGAAAACTTATTATAAGTAACATAAATTAACACAAAAAACTAAAAAAACCATTTGGCACTAAAATTACAATAATTTGTAACCGTCATCATTTATATTATAAATAAAACCCAAAATATCTTCTTCAGCATCTCCATTAATACCTTAAAATTATAAAAATAAAACAATAATTTTGTAAGATGAAAAATTAATAAAAAAGTAAAATATCACCCTGCAACTCTCATTTCAAATTTAGTTCACCAATTATAGTTAGAAGAATATTTAGATCTTGAGACACTTCTGAAAATTATAATTAAATCATTACTATTAAATTGAATTAATAATATATATATATATATATATATATGTTCAATTTCCAATTTCAGTTGTTTGGAATGGGATGAGATGAGGTGAGATGGAACAGTTCTCAAGATAGATATTACTTAAAATTCAGAATTGTCTTATAAGAAAAATTATGAGTCGGAATATAACGGAAAAAATTAAAATCAACGGATTTTTTCGATTCCAATTCTATTTGGAAAAGTCTTTGGATCGAATTGGAAATCTCCGAGTCCCGTAAGTGAAAGTCTTCATGATGTGGGGTCGTCCGAAAATGAAAAATAATGGACTCACATGCGCACAATTAACATCAGTCTATAATATGCACACGATTAGGGCTGCTCACGGTACAGTTCGGATCGGGGATATGTAAATCTTTGTCCCGTCCCAAACTTCGGGGATTTTAATTTTGAAGGATCCGTTTTGTTTTGTTAAAATAAAATCTCCGTCCCGTCTTGTACCAATTTTCGGTACAAAATAGTTCGGATATTCGGAAAATTCAGTTTGGTACAAACAAATCCGGATCGGTACAGAAATCGGATATTTTTCTCTTTAAAAATAAATTAGTATCAATTATAACATATCAATACAATATTATAGCATAAGGGATAAACCTTACTATCAGCAATATTTAGTACTCCCATTCCAAGTTCAATTGACCAGCCAAAGTTGAAAGATAAT
>CANYCX010918897.1:0-15428 GCA_948193385.1 Breynia disticha f. nivosa | reverse complement strand
AGCTGTGACATCCCAAAATTTATATTATGGAAATATGGAATGGAAATAAGATGTTTCATATTGAAATGAGGAAAAATAAATGATTAAACTTAGGTATATGAAGGTTGATTGGTGGTTGATATAAGGGATATGTGAAATAACCAAAGAAAAGGAGGAATGTTGTAGATTAGAGAAGTACACGTTGTGGCGGCCAAGTAGTCATAGTGGCCATGACAACGCATACTTTGCTATCAACCGCGCGTTCTTCACTGATCTGGGAAAAAATACAAATGTTTCTCGATTGTCGAAACATTCAAGAACTTAATACCTAAATTATAGAGAACACATTAGAGGAAGCTGAGAAACAGCATAAGAACTTGTTCTTGAGTGATAGGAAGTGATTTAGCAAGAAGAATCTTCAATTCTTGTAAGAATCCAAGTCAATAAGGTAAGGTTGATAATAGGTTTACAAAAACGTTAGGAAGAGTATGCAAATTTGATGATTTAGTATGTTTGAATTGGAATTGATGCTGGAAATCCTTGTGATTATATGTTCGATACTTGAATAACTTCTTATATATGGTTTAGAAGATGTAAATTATGGTAAGGATGAATTGTAGGTAGATTAATTCATGAAGGAAGTTGTTGGAAATGTTGACATATGTATGATCTTTTGTTGATTGTTGATAATTATTGGATTTTGAATATGGAAATCATAAGTTAGATGAAATTGAAGGAAATGGTTCTTAAGGAAAATTTATTTTGAAGTGAAGGGTTAAGGTTTAAGGTGCTGTTAACAATTTTAAGTGTAGAATCAATATGAATACGATTCATTAACATCATTTATGCAATTGATTTTGTATAAGAAGATCTATACGTATTTTTGGATCGAGATTAGGTCAGCATTGGTATTGTAAAAACTCGTCAAATAATCGAGGTAAGTGTTCTTACGCTTACTAAATTGATTCATAAGATTATTAATATATATAAGAATGTAGGTTTTCTTTACGCTTATATATATGTAAATATAATTGGCCTATAATGTTGTGATTTGAGGATTGCTATATGTAGATGAATCATGTTGAAAATAAGATGTATTGGTTGATTTAGAGTTGATTTCATCTATTCTAGTAAATTGAACATGTTTTTATAATTCTGATTAAAAGTGAAAGAATACTATAAAACTTAAAATGAATTCTTATTGTATGGATTCATTGATATGAACGAATGCTGCTATATTTTTGACTATATGACTAGTTGACATATGATTTATTTATAGTTGTCATCATATTAATTATAAGCATATGTTTGCTTATTAATTAATGAAACCATTGAATTGCTTATTGAGCATGATATTGTTATTATAAATGATGATGATGATGATTGGATTGTTCTTATTCTGATTATGATCTTATATGACCTATATTGAATTGATTTGGTATGCTCATTTGGCTTTATGCCTTACTTGATATTATGTTGATGTTATAAGAATGTGTTACTTTATTGTTGAGCAACTTGATTGAGTTTGAGATATATGAATGCATTGATCATTCATTATGTTGCATTCATTGTGTGACACTGAGACTGATATACTAGGGTGGGCGTTAGGATTATTTCGAGAGAGATCTCGATGTCAGTTTGGGATTGATGATATTCTGAGCTAAGCTCGATGCCATATTGGGTACGATGCTGGTATGGGACCGAGGGAAAAATGAAAAGAAAAGAAAAGAAAAAAAGAGAGACATACCCTAGGGCATATCGCATGTGATTGCATTGTCATTCATATGCACATATCTGATTCACATTCGTATTAGCATGTGTGACTATTGCTTTCTAAGATATGAATGTTGGAATGATTGAATATGAGATATATGATTGGAGATATGAATTTATAAATGATTATAGTGTTTATACACGTGTTGTTGTTGCATATAATATGTTGAGATACATATTGTGTTCTTATGTTAAACAAGTGTGAATGGTTGAATATGTATGATTATATAGCACGACTTGTGCTAGAGGAAGATCAGATCACCAACACGTCCTCATACTGAGATACTGATTTTCCCTGCGCTTAATTTAAAAGAGAATATATGAATCAATAATGTTGAGTAAGATACGTACTGAGTACTGAGAAATACTCACAGTTTGCTTGAATTTTCTAAATGATGCGCACGACACAGATAGCTGCCACTGGATTAGTGCTACAGTGATCTTACTCCAGAGCGATATTGTCGTAGGTTGAGCTCCATATTTTGTGTGCTTCCATATTTTTTGTGCTTGAATTGTCTAAATGAAGCGCATGACACATTTTTATATCTTTTTGTAAGTGTTCATATTTTTGTTTTTGATATGATTTCAAACCTAAACCTTTGCTTATGCAATTATATTTTGTTTTGTATTAATTGGGCTGTGTTTTTTATATATGGACATTTCATGTCTCTATACTCGTTTTAAAGATTTGATTTTATTATCATTTCTCCTATTATATTGTTTATCAGGGAAATAGGGTTTTAAATTTGAGTTCCACATTTAGTGGTATCAGAGCAGGGATTAAATTCTCTATGGACTATGCCGAAATTGTTTTATGCATCATGTTTTAGAAGCTAAATCAATTTGAACTTGTTGTTTTCATAATAGATGGAGCCTATTGACGACATATTGCATGAGCACACTGCTGAGTCCAGAGAGTCAGTAGAGGGATAAAGGTTAGCCCCAATTACCTCCTGAGCAGCTTGCACAACTTGCTGCATAGCCTACCATACCTATATCTCCGTACGATCTTGGATATGCTCCATTCTGGGAGATGATGTAGAAAATGATGCGGGATCCGAGGGTTGCACCAAGTCAACAGACTCTCAATATTGATAAGAATTTCACAGAGGTAAGAAAGCAAGGAGCAATGGCTTTTGAGGACACGAATGAGCCATCAGAGGCAAATGACTGACTGAGTTATACAGAGCGTATTCGTACACGTATGAGGTGTACCCCTAAGCAGAAACTGAGGTATACGATGTTAGCGTAAGCCATAGCCCAATACATTGTTTGTAACTTTTATTATTGAGTAATAAAATTATAAGGCATTATTTTATCACATCATGTATTGACATGTGCTATATGTTTGATAAAATATCCATGAATGTTAATTAAGCGCTTGAGGTATCAAGGTTAAGGACCTAGATAGTAGAACTTGGAAGTTTTGAGATTAACATTCTAAATGTCCCTAGTCACTTGTTTCTATGGGAATAGAAATGAATTAAGACTAGTATGTACTTTGTAGATGATCATGTTGTACGGGTCATCGATATTTGGGATATCTAGCAAAGTGCATAGGCATAATGTAGAGAATTATACTTGGAGAGCGATCACCATTTGCAATGTCAAATGTTATCCTTAGACTGGAAATCACTGTGTCTATTGTTGTGATTTTTAGTGTCCTTTGACCTAAGCCTAACATGGCTGTAAAAGGTTGATAAGTATGAGTATGATTGGGTATGAAACGAATCATAATTAAAAGCAGGAGTGAAGTGAAGGGATTGACCCTCTTTGTGAGAGATGATATCACTGGCCGCTTGATAGACAAGATTAGGAAGAGTGTGGCCGCACCCAAATGAAATGATTAAGTCATTTATTCGAACTTATCAATTTTGTCATAGAGATCAAGCAAAGTAATTTACCTTTAAATAAGGGTGTTAGCGACTTGCCTTATGCTAAATCAAGATACCGAAGGTCAAGGGATTTATTTGAGTTGTAGTATGGCTGTTGACACTGCTCGTCAGCTATTTAATTTAGGATGATCATAATGTGTTACTAGAGATCGCCTATGATTTAAGAGTTATTAAACTCATAAACTTTATTAAATAGTCCTACAGATCACATGCGGATAGCAAAAATGCTAAAAGGGTAATTTCAGTATTTCACCTTAGGTCAAAATTCGGTCACTGGACTGGGTTGGGCATTTGGGCCAATTTTTGTAATTAGGCCCAAGATAGATGAGAAATATTTCTTACATGAATTTAAGACAAAGATTATTTATTAAATATAATGTCTTAAGTGAAAATATGTAAAAAATAAAGAGAGAGAGAGAATTTAGGAGGTATGTCTTAAATTAAGACAAGGCATATCTTATATTAAGACAAGGATAATATGGAATAAATTAAAAGATTAAATCTTTTAATTATTCACATACATACATGGCTAAGGAGGTGTAAATTTGAAAGGATTTTGATTTTGAATTCAAGACTTAACAGGTCCTAAAGGCATTAGGATTGTTAAGTGATTTAACCTAGCAAAACTCTTGTCTTTAAAAGATTTTATGAAAGAGAAAAACCCTAGTTTTTATGAGTGCAAACCATCCCAAAACACCTCCCTCCAATCCATGAGCCTCCAAGAAAATCAAAAGGAGTGATTTTTAGGTTTTCTCTCAAGAGTGAAGTGAGATTTAAGGGCTGATTATCTAGTAAAATCAACGCGGTGCCTTTCTTTTCACAAGAACTCATCCAAAACTGACCAAGGACAAAGATGGTATGTTATTCTCTTTCGTGGTTGTACACTTATTTGCTAATCTGTTTGTTACGGCTATACAGAAACCACATTTGGGGTTTTAATTTGGTGTCACAAATGTCACTTTAGTGTGTACTAAAGTGGTTGTTACTGTTCTTTCCTAAAGAACACACGTTTTTTAAGGAGACAATGAAAGGTGATCTTTTTCTTTAAAGTTTCAGTTTTATGTCACGTTTTTGTCAATTGATTGCATATGTTGATCTTGGCTATTTCTTACATGTAATTTTGTGTTTATTCCACTGCCAATTAAGTCAAACTCTTAGAAAATCCTTACATACAACATCTTTATTAGAGAAAGCAGCTTTGAATTGGTGGGAGTCAGTTCTAAACAGCCAAAATGATCCTCCGACATTCACCTGGGATGATTTCTTGAGAAAGTTTACTGAGAAGTGTACCCCTCCTCTATACCAAACAAAGAAAAGATTGAGTTTTTAGAGCTATAACAGCGGGAGAGGACTATTGTTGAGTATGAGGCAAAGTTTACCAGACTGTCTCGATATTCTCTAGAGGATGTTGACATTGATCAGAATAGGAGAGACAGATTTGAGAGAGGCTTGAGGTATGCCATTCGCAACAGGATTGCGATGAAACCCCTGACATAGGAGATACTGATTGAGGCAGCCATTAGGGTAGAGGAGTTAGACGCAAAGGGCGAGAAGAAAGAAAACAGGAAAGAAGGAATGCGATAAAAGATTTATGGATCTAGTTCAACTAGGGGACGCTTGAGATCAGAGACTAAAGATCAGAGATTTTAGACTAGTGGTTCTATAGGTGCCGGTAGGGTACTAGACAATTTAGAGGCAGAGCAGGAGGTGGGAGGAGTTATTCCACAAGGCCTCATAGTTATTCAAGCAGACGTACAAGTACTTATGTCAGTGGGGATACAAGATTAGTGTGTTATAATTGCCAGCAGCCAGGTTATTTTGCCAGAGACTGTCCAGAGCGTAGGGAGCCTTATAGTGGAGTTATGTCTAGACAGAGTAGTGTGGGTGATGCTCATACTATAGCATCGACAAGTAGTGACAAAGGTAGAGGTGGATGAGATTAAGGGTCTATTTCTAGGGGAGGATCAGCCATCAAAGGTAGAGCCGTTGGTTCTGGTAGAGCTAGTGGATCTGGTGGGACAGCCGTACTAGCAGGGTCAGCACCATAGGCTAAAATTTTTATTAGAACCATAGACGAGGTAGTAGAGGATCCAAACGTGATTATTGGTACTACTTCTATCTTTACATAGACTATAGTACTGATTGCTTCAGGTTCTACATGTTCCTCTATGAGTAAGTCAGTGGTAGAAGATTTTGGAGGTAGTATAGAGAGTCTGGGTTATACAGCTTTTGTATTTATGCCTGCTGACAGTACTGTGTTGACTTATTTTGCCGATTTGATTATTTTGAGGATGGAAGAGTTTGGGATTATTCTAGGGATGGATTGGTTATCAAGAAATTGGGCTATGGTAAGCTGTTACTCGAAAGAATTTGTGATTGAGGTTGATGATGAGAGACGAGTATTGTTAGTAGGCGAGAGGAAGGCTATTATTTCCTGCCTGATTTCAGTAATGATTGCTGCAAGGTTGATTATAAAGGGTTGTGATGCCTATCTTGCTTCAGTGATTGATCTGAATCAACCTAAGTTAGAGGTGTGAAATGTGGAGATTGTACGTGAGTATCCTGAGGTTTTTTTTTGACGAATTACAAGGATTGCCACTACAGTGAGAGGTTGACTTTAGAATAGAGACTATTCCTAGAGCAGCTCTAGTATATATTGTACCTTATAGGATGGTAGCTGTTGAGTCACATGAGTTGAAACGACAGCTGGAGGAGTTATTTAAGAAATGTTTCATACGACCTAGCGTATCACCTTGGGGAAAACTAGTGGTGTTTGTGTGAAAGAAAGATGGTAGTATGCGATTGTGTATCAACTATCGTCAGTTGAACAAGGTGACAGTGAAGAATGAATATCTATTGCCTTGGATAGATGATTCGATTTATCAGCTGAGAGTTGAGGATAGTTCTATTGAGAAAACACCTTTTAGGACTTAATACGGGCATTTTGAGTTCACTGTGATGCCATTCGGGTTGACGAATGCACCAGCTGTGTTTATGGCACTGATGAATAAGGTATTTCAACCTTATTTAGATCAGTTTGTGGTTGTGTTTATTGATGATGTGTTGGTGTATTTGATAGATAGGGAGGAGCATCAGAGGCACCTTCGTTTTGTGTTAGATTTGCTGAAAGAAAAATAGTTGTATGCTAAATTCAGCAAATGCGAGTTCTGAATGTATGAGATTATCTTTCTAGGACATGTGATCACAATAGAGGGAGTGAAACTAAATCCTAGTAAGATAAAAGTAGTTCAAGAGTGGGAAACTCCTAAGAATGTATCAGAGGTACGGAGTTTTTTGGGTTTAGCTGGTTATTATCGTAGATTTATCGAGGATATTTTGAGGATAGCTAGACCTATGACGTCATTATTGGGAAAGAATACTTCATTCATCTGGAATGACAAGTGCAAAGAAAGTTTTTGCGAGTTAAAGAAGAGGCTACTTGAAGCTCCATTTCTGATGTTACCTTCTCAGAGAGGTAGATTTGTTGTGTATATAGATTCATCTGAAGCTGGGTTAGGTGGACTATTGATGTAGCATGGCAGAGCTATTGCATATACTTCACGACAGTTGCGACTGCATGAGCCTAATTACTCGACACATGATCTGGAGTTAGCTACGATCATTCATACTCTGAAGGTTTGGTGTCATTCCTTATACGTGGAGACTTTTCAGATATTCACTGATCATAATAGTCTTAAGTATGTTATGACATAACGAGAGGTGAACCTTCCACAGAGGCGTTGGATAGAGTTGTTGAAAGATTACGACTGCACGATTGAATATCATCTTTGAAAGGTAAATGTAGTAGCTGATGCCTTGAGAAGAAAAGAAAAATGGCATGATGATTCTGTTACTTCAAGAGAAAATTCCTTGTTTGCTTTGCGAGAGATGTGGGTGCAGTTGGATTTGATTGAGGATCAAATGTTAGCCAACTTTAGAGTTCGATCTCAGATATGAGAGTTGATTGCTGAGCGTTAGAAAGAAGATGCTTATCTGATGCAGATAAAGAAGAAAGTTGAGCGAGGAAAGGTACCTACTTTACACCGACTTGATGATAATGGTGTATTGTATTATTGAGATAGACTGTGTGTTCCTGAGATTTCAGAGTTAAAAAATGACTTGATGTTTGAGGCATATTCTTTACCATTATTAGTTCATCCTGGCAGTATTAAGATGTACCATGATATGTGAGCATTGTACTGGTGGGTACATATTAAGAAAGATATAGCTGAGGTTATTGAGAGATGTCTACAGTGTCAGCATATTAAGACAGAACATCAAGCACCAGCTGGGAAACTGAGACCACTTGAAATTTTACGGTGGAAATGGGAGAAGATCACCATGGATTTCATTATAGATTTACTGAGGACGTTTTAACGTCATGATGCTATCTGGGTTATTGTTGATAGATTGATGAAATTGGCTCATTTCTTAGCTATCCGACAGGAGGATACGTTGGATAGGCTTGCTAGTTTATATTTTGCCGAGATTGTCAGGTTACATGGTGTTCCTATGTCTATTGTATCTGATCGTGATCCAAGGTTTACATCGCAATTCTGGCAGAGTTTGTAGGATCCAATGGGTACTCATTTGAGGTTTAGCGCGACTTTCCATCCACAGACTGATGGTCAGTCGAAGAGGATGATTCAGACAGTTGATGATATGCTAAGAACATGTATCCTGGATTTCGAAGGTAATTTGGGACAATCATTTACCTTTTGTTGAGTTTGCATACAATAATAGTTTTCATTCTAGTATCGGGATGGCACCATATGAGGCATTATACGGAAGGCTGTGTAGCAGTCGAGTGTAATGGGATGTTGAGGGTTTGCGACAGATTGAGGGACCAGAGTTGGTTCTGCAAACCCTGGATAAAGTAAGTGTTGTGAAAAGATGTATGCAAGCAGCTCAGGATCGTCAGAACAACTATTACAACCGATATTATTGAGAGATGCAACATGCAGTCGATGATAGAGTTTTCTTGCGAGTTTCACCCTTTAGAGGTGTTATTCGATCTGATCTTAGCCACATGTTAAGTGCTCCAGAGTTAGAGATACCAGAGGAGCTGACTTACGAGGAGGAGTTGATTGAGATTTTAGACCGATAGGTAAGACAATTGAGGAATTGCAAGATTCAGATGGTTTTGGTGAAATGGAGTTTTCATTTACCAAAAGAAGCTACTAGGGAGGTTGAGTCAGATATGAGACGGCAGTACCCATATCTATTTCTAGACTCTACATCAAGGCATTAAGGTATGTTTTGATTCTGAATTTCGATATGATATGCTGATATGATTCAAATTACGAATGTTATGATTGATTGAATTAATTGATGACTTGATTGGTTTTATTTCGGATTGATTTGGTTTAAAATTTCAGGGACAAAATTTTCTAATAGGGGAAGAATTGTGACATTCTAGAATTTATATTATGGAAATATTGAATGGAAATAAGATGTTTTGCATTGAAATGAGGAACAATAAATGATTAAATTTAGGTATATGAAGGTTGATTGATGGTTGATATAAGGGGTATGTGAAATAACCAAAGAAAAGGAGGAATGCTACATATAAGAGAAGTACACGTTGTGTTGGCCAAGTACGCGCAGTGGCCACGACCACAAGTACTTTGCTGTCCACCATGCATTTTTCACGAATCTGGGGAAAAAATATAAAAGTTTCTCGATTGCTAGAACATTCAAGACCTTAATACCTAAATTGCAGAGTAAACATCAGAGGAAGCTGAGAACAGCAGAAGAACTTGTTCTTGAGTGAGAGGAAGTGATTTAGTAAGAAGAATTATTAATTCCTTCAAGAATCCAAGTCAATAAGGTAATGTTGATAATAGGTTTACAAAAAGGTTAGGAAGAGTATGCCAAATTTGATGATTTAGTATGTTTGAATTGGAATTGATGCTGGAAATCCTTGTGATTATATGTTCGATACTTGAATAACTTCTTATATATGGTTTAGAAGATGTAAATTGTGGTAAGGATGAATTGTAGGTAGATTAATTCATGAAGGAAGTTGTTGGAAATGTTGACATATGGATGATCTTTTGTTGATTGTTGATAATTATTGGATTTTGAATATGGAAATCATAAGTTAGATGAAATTGAAGGAAATGGTTCTTAAGGAAAATTTATTTTTAAGTTAAGGGTTAAGGTTTAAGGTGATGTTAACAATTTTAAGTGTAGAATCAATATGAATACGATTCATTAACATCATTTATGCAATTGATTTTGTATATGAGGATCTATACGTATTTTTGGATCGAGATTGGGCCAGCATTGTCATTGTAAAAGCTTGTAAAATAGTCGAGGTAAGTGTTCTTATGCTTACTAAATTGATTTGTAAGATTATTCATATATACATAAGAATGTAGGTTTTCTTTAGGCTTATATATATGTAAATATAATTGGCCTATAATGTTGTGATTTGAGGATTGCTAGATATAGATGAATCATGTTGAAAATACGATGTATTGATTGATTTAGAGTTGATTTCATCTATTTCTAGTAAATTGAACACCTATCACCGACTGCATACTCTATCTTTCGATGATGTAGGTCGTAGTAGCTCTTCTAACGATCCTAAGCTGCTTCCATACATCTTTTCACATTTACTTTCTCCAAGGTTTGCTGAACTAACTTCGGTCCCTCAATCTATTACAAACCCTCAACATCCCAATAAACTGGACTCCTGTACTGTCTCCCTTATAATGACTCATATAGTGCCATCCCGATACTAGAATGATAACAATTATTGTATGCAAACTCAACTAAAGGTAAGTTATCGTCCCAACTACCTTCAAACGCCGAATACATGCTCGCAACATATCCTCAACTATTTGAATCATCCTCTTTGACTAATCATTAGTCTGTGGATGGATAGTCATACTAAACCTCAACCGAGTACCCATCGTATCCTGGAGACTCTACCAGAATCACGATGTAAACCTAGGATCACGATCAAACACAATAAAGATAGGAACACCATGTAATCTAACAACCTCAATAATATACAACCCAACAAGTCTATCCAATGTATCATCCTGTGGGATAGCTAAAAAGTGAGCTGATTTCGTTAGTCTATCAATAATAACCCAGATAGCATCATGACGTCAAAACATCCTCGGTAAACCAATAATAAAATCCATGGTGATCTTCTCCCATTTCTATTCTAAAATCTCAACTAGTCTCATTTTTCCTACTGGAGCCTCATGGTCTGCTTTAATCTGTTGACACTGGAGACATCTTGCAACAAATTCAGCTATATCTCTCTTCATATGTACCCACCAATACAACTCTCGGATATCCCGATACATCTTAGTACTGCTGGGATGAACTGATAAAGGAGAAGAATGAGCCTCTATCATCAGCTCGTTTTTCAACTCTGTAATATTTGAAACACACACTCTATCTCGATAGTACAATACACCATTATCATCAAGTTGGTGTAAAGTAGGTACTTTTCCTCGTTCAACTTTCATTTTTATCTGCATCAGATGATCATCTTCTTTCTGATGCCCAGTAATCACCTCTCTCATTTGAGGTCGAACACTAATGTTGGATAACATCTAATCCTCGAGAAAATGCAACTGCACTCACATATCTCGCAAAGTAAACAATGACTCTGCTCTACAATTCACTGAATTACCATCCCTTTCTTCTTTACTGCTCAAGGCATCAGCTACAACATTTACCTTTCCAAGATGATGCTCAATCTTGCAGTCGTAATATTTCAACAACTCAATCCACCACCTCTGTCAAAGATTTAGCTATCACTGTGTCATAACATACTTCAGACTCTTATGATCAATAAATATCTGAAAAGTCTTACCGTATAAGTAATGTCACCAAACCTTCAGAGCATGAATGATCGTTGCTAACTTTAGATCGTGTGCCGGGTAGTTAGCCTCGTGCGTTTGTAACTGTCGTGAAGTATATGCAATCACCCTGCCGTGTTGCATCAATACCCCACCTAATCTAGCTCCAGAAGCATTTGTATAAACAACAAAGCCCCCTCCCTGATTAGGTATCCTAAAAAAATCCTAAACAATAAAGCCACATTAGAACCATAGCTTCAACCAACCTCTTCTTCAGTTCCCAAAAACTCACTTCATAGTTGTCATTCCAGACAAATGGAACATTCTCTCTCAACAAGGATCTCATCGGTCTAGATATCCTTAAAAATCCTCGATAAAGTGGCGATAATAACCTGTTAAACCTAGAAAACTATGTACCACTGATACGTTTCTCGGAGCTTGCCATTCTTGAACTGCCTTTATCTTACTAGGATCAGGTTTCACTCCTTCTTCTGAAATCGCATGTCCTATAAAGACAACCTTTGACATCAAGAAGTCACATTTGCTAAATTTCACATACAGCTTTTTTTCTTTCAACAACCCGAGCTCAATTATCAAATGTCTCCTGTGCTCCTCTATATCTCACCAGAATATCATTAATAAAACCCACAACAAACTGATCTAAATAAGGCTAAAATACTTTATTCATCAGTTCCATAAACACAGCTGGCGCATTCATCAACCCAAATGCCATAACAATGAACTCGAAATGCCTGTATCGAGTCCTGAATGCTGTTTTCACAACCGAATCATCCTCCACTCTCAGATGCCAATATCTAGACCTCAAGTCAATTTTCAAGAACACTATAGCTCCCCGCAACTGATCAATAAGATCATCTATTCTCGGCAATAGATACTTGTTCTTTAAAGTCGCTTTATTCAGCTGACGATAGTCGATACACAATCGCATACTACCATCCTTCTTCCATACAAAAAATATTGCTGCTCTCCAAGGTTATACATTCGGGCGTAAGAATGCCTTCTCTAATAGCTCCTCTAGCTGTTAGAATAGTCTCTATCCTAAAATATCTCTCTCGCTGTGGTGGTAATCTTGGTAACTCGTTAGGAAAGACCTCAGTATACTCAGAAACTATCTCCATATCTTGTACCTCTAACTTAGGTTGATTCTGATCAATCACTGAAGTAAGATAGACATCACAGCCCTCTCGAATCAATCTCACAGCCAAAACTGCCAAAATTAAATAGGAAGGAATAGTACTCCTCTCTCCTACTAACAAAACCCGTCTCTCACCATCTATCACAGTTACAACTTCCTTCGAAGAGCAGTCGACCATAGCGCAATTTCTGGATAACTAATCCATCCCTAAAATGACCCCAAACTTAGTCATCTGCAATACAATCAAATCTGCTAAGTACGTCGACTCGCCAATATGTAGCTTATAATGTAATAGAATATGTCTAGCCAATACAATACCACCAGCAGGCATCAATACAGAAACAATATAACCCAGACACTCTATATTACCTCTAATATGGTCTACCACTGACTCACTCATAAAAGAACACGTAGAACCTGGAACAACCAATGCTAAGGTATTGTGTGAAAAGATAGAAATAATACCAGTAATCATATCTGGATCCTCTGCTGCCTCGTCTCTGTTCATAGCAAAAACTCAGGCTTGCGGTGCTGACCTTGCTGGTGCCATTGCCCCGCCTGATCCACTAACTCCACCTCTGCGACCTCTGCCTCTCCTAGTACCAGTTGATACTGTAGGTTTGGCCTCACCAACACTACTCTGCCTCGAAACATCAACACTCGCTATACTCTGCCTCTGTGGAAAGTCTCTAGCAAAATGACTCGACTGCTGGTAATAATGACACACAAAACCTCTTATCTCTGCCAGTATAGGTACATGTGCCTCTACACAGATAAGTTGGAGGCTTGGTGGAATAATGCATGCTACCTCCTGCTGCACCTCTCGACTATCTAAAACCCCCACTCGTACCTCTGAAACCCCAGGTATCAGATCTCTAACTCTAGTCTCTGATCTCTGAAATCCCCTGTTTCTTTCCTTCTTTCCTATTCTCTTTCTTCTCGTGCTCTGCCTCTAACTCCTCTTCTCAAATGGCTGCCTCAATTAATTCCTCATATGTCAAGGGTTTCAACGCAATCCTATTACAAATGGGATACCTCTATTGATAAATATCAACATCCTTTGGAGCATATCAGGACAATCTGGTAAACTCTACCTCATACTTGACAACTGTCCTCTCTCGCTGTTTTAGCTCCATAAACTCAATCTTTTTCTTCGTCCGATATAGAGGAGGGGTATAGTTCTCAGCAAACTTTCTTAAGAAATCATCCATAGTCAATGTTGAAGGATCATTTTGACTGTTTGGAACTGATTCCCACCAATTCCAAGCTGCTTTCTCAATAGAGATGTAGTATACCTCAGTTTCTGCTCAAAAGGACATCTCATATGCCTAAAAATACTCTCTGTCTGTCTCAACCAATCGTCGGCCTCTGATGGATCAATAATGGCCTAAAAGTTTTCGCTCTGTGCTTCCTACCCTCAGCAAATTTTTTATCAATATTGAGATTCTGAATACTTCAAGCTCTCTTCTAATCTCACATCATTTTCTGCATCAACTCCTAGAACGGAGCATATGCATGATCATATGGAGGTATAGCAGGCTATGTTGCAGGCTGTGCAAGCTGCTTAGGAGATATTGGGGGTGACCCCTGTCCCTCTACTGACTCTATGGACTCAGCTATACTGTGATTAGGAGATACGTCATCTATCTTCTCCATATGGTATAAAAATCAAGTTCAAATTCATTTAACTTCAAAAACATGTTGCATAAAACAATTTGGGCATAGTCCACATTGAATTTAATCCCTAATCTAATACCACTAAATGTGAAGCTCATTTTTCAAATACATTAATCCTGATAAACAATATTCTTATAATAATAATAATAAATTAGAGTGAAAACTGAGGAGAGAGAAAATGAAATATTCATTTGATAAACAAACTCGACAAAACTATCCATATCATAAAATATTTTATAGCATAAATGAAATTATGTTTGAAAACATTTCAAACTCAAAATATGAATATTTACAAAATATGTACAAATGTGTACAATCTCAAAAATGGAAGCACACAAAAACAGATGTGTGGAGCTCGACCTCTAATAACAGCTGTCTCTGATAAAAGATCACAGTAGCTTTGATCCAGTGGCAGCTATATGCGTCCTGCACATCATTTAGACAATTTTCACAATGGTGAGTATTTAACAGTGCTTAGTAAGTCTCACACACTATAATTGATTCGTACTATCAAAAAGAGCGAAGGGAAAATCAACATCCTAGTCTGAGATATGATCTTCCTTTAATCTAATCAAACAACTCAATCATTTATACTTTTGTCATCATATACAATTTCAATCATATAAGTCTCACATCAACATAGATTATCAATCCAATTTCAAATAAGCAATCATACTCATATACTCATTTTCATTCATCACTAAGAATAAAATAGCAGTATGATAATAAAACATCATAGCAATATCCAGTGTTCATAAGAACAGTACAAATATGAGCATAAATATCAACATACATAAGAAACATACTATGCTCAGCAGTCAAGTATAGATCTCGTATCAACATTCATAAAGCATTCATAAATCATAAGCAAGAATCAAAACATGTTATAAATGAATGCAAATTAAATTCATATGAGTGCTATGCAACCACATGCGAATGCCCTGGGGTCTTTCTTTCTCTTTTCTTTTCTTTTCTTTTTATTTTCTTTTTCCCCTCGGTCCCAGACCAGTATCATACCCAGTAGGACATTGAGCCCAGCTTAGAATCATCGGTCCCAGACCGGCATCGTGATCTCTCTTGGATATAATCAAGCCTAGCCGGTATCTCAATATCTGTGTCACA
>CANYCX010918857.1:0-11353 GCA_948193385.1 Breynia disticha f. nivosa | reverse complement strand
AGGTGTTATTGTTGTGTTTAAGTTGAATTGCAGGTTGGTTTGTGTTAGTGCAGTGTTCGGGCACAAGCTCAAGTTGGAGGGCGTGCTCAGGCACGACCTCAAGCTTGAGGTTGTGGCCTGACATGGTCAAGAAATTGGCCTGACACAAGCCCCAGCTGGAGGTCGCGTGCCATGGCACGACCAAACTTTGGTCACGGCACGAGGTCGTGCCGTGCCTGGCCGGAGAGCACGATCGTGCTCTCCTGAAAACAGTGACCTTTATGCAAATTTAGCTGATTTAAATCCTTATATTTATCCGAACAACGTTTTAATATTTGCCTAATATCTCTTAATGATTGAATATGCTATGTCTTAGCGGCTAAATAAGCAAGTGGATAAATTAATAATTGAATTGAGCTATGAATTTGACTGTTGTTGTGGAATGGCTTTAGGGCGCCATTTTTGGTTTGAGGGGGAATAAGGCCGGGATGGCCGAAGTATCCCCTGCACTCCGGCATGTAGAGACGCTAAGGGATTACTTACTGAGTATATAAAATATATTCACCTGTCATTACTGGATTCTGTGCAGATTGACAGTAGCGGCTGGGATTTATTCGGAGCAGAGCTTGGCGTGTGATACGAGACGGATAGGTCAAACTCCTAGCTTATTTTTTTTGGATTTTTCATAATTGTGGCATTTGTGTGGTTTTAAAACTAAATCAACAGCTTCCGCATATTTTTCATTATTTTGTATTGAGCTTGGTTTTAAACCTATATGTTTGTATGTCACATTTGGTTTCATTACATATATGAACAAAAGATTTGTTTGGTGTGCACTTTAAATTTTACTGTTATATTTATTATTATTACTATAATAAAAAAAAGGGGGTGGAAATTCCGTATTTATTTAAAAATAACTTTATGAATTTTGGCGTCACACTCTTACTAACCATTTCAAACATCTTCTAGCCATACAAAACATTCTTAATCAATCAACTTAAGCATCACACCATTATGCACATAATCAACATGCAATCAATCATTTTCAATTACCCTCAAATCAAATTCCACAACAATCCACTAAGACCCTATTTCATACCATACAATTCTCACTTTCTCAACTCTCAACCAACACATATATCAAGTCATCTTATACTTATATTCATCCAAGATTATGAACACACACATTACCTTCAATTCCCAATCCACTTAACATACAACTTTCTCTACTCACACGAAAAACAAATCAACACACTCACATACATACCTCACTTCATTCATGAACACATATCACATTCATCATTCCTACTATCAAATTACCACACATAACACAAGTCCATATAGAACATACAACTCATACAAATTATCATTGTATACATAATCAAATCACTCCCTCTTGGTCGCATTTCACAAACACATACACATTTCTATTCAAAAACATAAACAACATATTACCATCATTCCAAACCAATCATCATCCAACTCCCTATACGTAACACAATTCCACATAAAACCATATAACATATGTTTATTCCATGAAACTCATATAAGAGAACATATCATCCAATCATAAGTCATGCTCACATCATAACCATAAACCACACACATTCATTTTCATGCAACCAATATCATGTCCTGATGCAATGAATGAATGCATATGTAATGTTAATGCATTTACGCACACAAATGTTGTGCTTCGGAGCCTTAAACTTCGCAAGAGAGAGACTCCACTTAATTTTTTCTACTGTGGGCACCCCTTTCTTACAATGTAAGAGAGAGTCCACTCTCTTCTCATCACAATTGGGTTAATCCCCTATTTTTTTCTTTTCTTCGGGCCTAGCCCGACATTGAGCTCTCGCTCGACATAAACATAACATTAAGAGGCAAACTTTTGTGTTCTCAAATCTTGGGCTAATCCCCCATTTTTTTCATCATAAAGAGAGAGTTCACTTACACATGTGGGCCCTAAGCCCTTTTCATCTCAAAGCATGAACATACAATGTGCTCATGCAAATACAACAATGATATATGTGAATGCAACTCCATGCATTTCTAAATTTCATCTCAAATTTTTCACAATAGCATATGCACATGAATGTTCCACAACAGTCATCCATTCCATAACATAATTCGAACATACAACACTTGTAACTCATACGAGTTCATCATCATAACCAACAAGGAACATTCACAATGTGCACATGACAAAACAAACATGATTCATCACATTTATTCATAAAATGCCAACTTGTGGCAAGAACAACCACAACACATGATACCACAAACCAAGCATTCATAGCTCATCTCAACACAACATTTATAATTATATAATCACACATACCATGCACGACTAACTCGTGGCCCAAGCCATCACCATAATCATAAAGGAACACTTAAGACATACACATAGAGATACAACAATTTTTCATTATAAGCTTCATGCCCAAGTATAGTCAAGCACGGGTTACAATCATTTTCAAACCAATTTCAACACTCAATTCAGGTCATAACTCAACATCAAACCTATCAAACACAACTCATATAAATTTTCCAAACAATCCATAAAAGTCATTCAAGCCATTCAATTCTTTCATTCAACACATTTTCCCTACCCTTAAGTAAAAGAAACATTAATCATATAGGCTTAACCATACAAAGGAAAAACCTACCATAGTAAGCGTCCAAAGTACACTTACCTCAAACTCCGCAAAATTGACTCTCGACTTGACTCTGGCCGGGGTCCTGAATCCTACCTCCTACACAAATCAAAACACATTCTGCTTATTAGACACATATACGAACTCAATTCCATATTCCAATTCCCATTTCCCACAAATCCACAATTACATAAACCCTAAGTTCACAAAACTCCCACTATTCTTACAAACTAAGCTATATTCACAAACCATTAAGAACACTCATCAAAACCCATAAAACCCTACACAAAAATCCTCAATTTTACACAAGAATTTTGGATGAAAAAGAGCTTACCTTGCTAAAATCCGTTCAGAAACCCTAGAGCTCGTCTTGGTTACGTTCTTTTGGTGAAAACTATGAATCTTTAAGTGTGAGAAGCAAGTTTTTAGGTTTCACAAGGTTAGAAAAGGGTTTGGGAGAGTTTGGGACGAGTGGGAGTCGGCTAGAAGGTGTTAGGATTTGAATATAACACTTTCTCTCTCTTTTTTAATGAAAACACATGTTTTATTTCAGTCTCCCAACAGTCAGAATGGCCTTGAGATCGGCCTGACCAAACCGTTTGGCTGGCCGTTCTCCCTATACACAAAAATACATTTTTAGCCTACCAAATGTATGGAAATGGCCTGTGTAACGGCCTCCAAAGTCGTTCTGGTGGTGGTTCCCTCTTTAATTTCAGCACAAAATGCATTTTGGCAATAGTGGAGAACCACTATGGAAATGGTTTGCCATGGCCATTTCCAAGGCCGTTTCAGGCCACTGTTTTGACAATTTTTCACTAAGTTTAGCTATATATATATATATATATCTTTGGGATATTTTTCATTAAATTTTTTGGGGAGTTACACTTCATGACCTTCCTTGTTACTGACATCTTGTTCATCTTGCTGAGACTTGCTCATTTTCTTGAAGTATTTCATCAAGTGTTTGAGCATACTCTCCTGCTGCTCTATCTTTTCCCCAAACCTCTAATCAGTCATCATAGTATGGCATTGATTTATCTCGCACATATCTCACATACTTATCCTTCAACAAAATATTTCAAACACAAAAAGTAAAACTATAGTAATTAAAAATTAATAAAATATAAAACAACATAAGATTTTACCTTCTCAAGATCCATCTAAACCCGTGACATCCTGAAATTTATTTTATGGAAATGATTATTGAACATAAGATTTTTCTTATTGAAATGATGAAAAATAAATAAATAAACTTAGGTATATGAAGGTTGATTGAAGGTTGATATAAGGGTTATGTGAAATAACCAAGGAAAAAGAGAAATGCAGGAAACCAACCAAGAACACGCTATGGCAGCCAAAGTACGTGTGCTGGCCACGACAGCTCGTACTTTTCTATCCACCACGCATAATCTACTAAAATCTTGAAAAAAATATAACTTTGCCCAATTCAGTAGAACATTCATGAAACTCATTGAACTGCAGAGAAAATACCAGAGGGGAGTTGAGAAATAAGCAAGAGACATTGTTCTTGAGTGAAGGAAGTTAATTAGCGAGAAGAAACTTCAATTCTTGCAAGAATCAAAGTCAAGTTAACAAGGTAAGTGTTGATAGTTGGTTTATAAGAACTTTTGAAGGTTATGCTTTGAATTTGATGTTGGATGTGTTTGAACTGAAATTGATGCTGGAAAACATGTGGTTGATTGAAAGGAACTTGAATAATTCCTTGAATATGATTTAGGAGGTGTAAATCATTGTAAGGATGGATTTTAGGAAGATTGGTTTATGAAGGGAAGTTTTTATAATGGAAGGATTAAGCTTTAGAATGATGCTTTGATGATTCTAAGTAGAGAATCAATGTGAATATAGGTAGTTAATGAAATGTATGTGATTAATTTCGTACAGGAGGATCTGTATGACGTTTGAGCGGGATTGATTCGGTGTTGATATTCCGACTTGGCATATACTTTAAGGTAAGAGTTCTTACGCTTACTAAATTCATTCGTATTTTTATTTCATATAAGTAAGAATGTAGATTTTCTAAGCTTATATATGTATATATACTTGGCTTAGGATGTTGGAAGATTGTTACGAATTAGAATTGCTAGAATTAGATGAATCAAGTTGAGAATAAAATGAATTGGTTGATTGGAGTTGATTTCATCTATTCTAGTAGGTTGAACATGATTTTATGATTTTGATTCAAAATGAAAGGACACTTTGGTTGACATATGATTGATGTATATGCCTTGGTTGACATATGGTTGATTTTTGGAAAGCTTATATTTGCTTTACATTGATATAAGATTGACATGTGGTTGACATGTTGTTGATAGTTTATACCTGTGTGGTATGATTTTCGTGTGAGTTGTGCTTTGTGCTATGTAATGATACGAATGTCATTCATACTTTCACGTGTTACATAAACATTTGTGTGACATGATATCCTGTGTGGATAAGGACATACTGTGTGCTGTCTTCAACTTGCTGTGTGTTGTTCATATTTACGAGCTATATGCTAAGAGCTATATGTTCACGCTGTGTGCCACTCCTATGTTGTGTGCGA
Source organism: Breynia disticha f. nivosa (assembly GCA_948193385.1). Lineage (NCBI taxonomy): Eukaryota > Viridiplantae > Streptophyta > Magnoliopsida > Malpighiales > Phyllanthaceae > Breynia > Breynia disticha. The sequence goes on along the minus strand of CANYCX010918857.1, from coordinate 6,154 downwards.
TATAGAGGAATTCCACTGCTTTGTGCTATGGTGGACAAAAACCTAGGTCATCCTGTGTGAATTTGCATTAGCATTGACATTGCATACATTTGCATTCATATAATGCTGAGATCTGTGTGATCTGGATTGTTGTGTGCTCAAGTAAATGAACGCCTGTGTGGATTATAGAGATCTGTGTGATATAGAGCCTGTGTGATTCGTGATTGTTGTGTGCTATCCTGTATGGATATTGATCTGTTTGATCTTGATGCTGCTGCGTGCTATAATGATGTTCTGTGTGAACAAATTGCTATGTGTATGAAATGGAATTTATATGTAGATAGCTATATGCTAGATGCTGTGTGCTTTACGTATCAATATTGGATTATGATGTTGTGTGCTGATATAGATGTAATTAACCTGTGTGGTTGGAAATTCTGTGTGAATTGAATGGATATGTTTGTATTGGCATAATCTGATGCCATAGGGAGAAAGAAGTTAGGCACATCCTCGTGCTGATTTACATTTTTTTCCTTGCACATCATTTTATCTAAATGAAGTTAAGATTACTTACTGAGTATATTAAATCCTCACCCCGTGTGATTGTTTAAATGATGTGCAGATCGTAGGTACCTGCTATTGCTGGACAGTGACAGAGGTGATCAGAGTAACAGAGCTATACGTCAGAGGTCCGATTCCAGAGTTCGCTTTTAATTTTTGTTTTGTACATATGTTGTACATTATGTATATACACGCAAAGTTAGGGTTTGACTGTTTTCTTCAAACTATAACAGCTTCCGTTTATGTTCTAATTTTGGAAATGAAACAGTCTGGGCCGAGGTTTTGTATAAATAGCGTGTATACATTTTATCTCTCCTCGTTTTTAAGATTTGATTTCAATATCATTTCTTTTATTATATTGTTTATCAGGAAAAATGGATTTTAAATTTGAGTTCCACAAAACCTCTTCACTGTCACTGTCAACTATCTTTAGTGTGTCATTCCAACCAAAGTCAGTGTTATTTACGAAAGTTTGTACGCAATTAAAGTATCTTTTCCATGTGTCCATCTTCGATGTAATACGTGGCACAACTTTTAGGTCTGTGCCAAAAAATTTGACATGCATTCTAGCTTGTAGTTCAGCTAAATATTCACCTCTAAATTGGTTGTCTTGCTTAAATCTTGGATCTTGGCCTAATTCTTTGAACAAATCTAATAAAACATGTTCTTCAAATTTGCTCCAAACCCTTCTAGTCCTATTAGTTTCTCCAGCATCATCAAAAGTAGACTAACCTCTGGACTTTCCTTTTGATCTAGTACTTTCCATTGTGTTTTAAGGATAAAATGTCAAAAATAGTAATTCATATAATTATATTTTCACAATTAAAATATGAACAAAGATATATAACTTTAAAATTTATCAATTAAAAATTACTAAAATTAATACAACTGCAAAAAAATATAAATATTTTTTGGAATGAAAAAATTAATTATATTTTAATGCAAAAAATACAATGAAAAATATTTTTTTTCTAATCAATAAAAAAAGTGGGTGACAAAATTAAGTATGTCTAGTTGTCCACTCATTCCACATAAAATGCGCTTTCTGCAATCTCCAAGAGGACCACTCTTCGGTTGGTTCAATCACGGGAATATTTTCAACACATTCATCATCATTTTCACTTTCGGAATCTTCATCATTATATATATCATATAATGTTTCAGTCTCTTTGTAGATAAAATTTTGCAAGATACAACAAGCAATAATAATCTTATTTACTACTTTTGTTGAGTAATATGATCCATAACCCAAAATCTTCCAACGATTTTTCAAGTTTCTAAAAGCTCTCTCAACTATGCAATGAGTTTGTGAGTGTCTCTAATTAAAATATTCTTTCGGATATGATGGAGGAGGATGTCCTTTTCCAAGAGTTCCAAAATGATATCTATAACCTTTAAAAGGTTACAAAAATCCAGACCCATTTTTGTATCCAGAATCAACAAGATAATAATTTCCTATCAACTTTACAAAAAAAATTGTCAATAATAAACAATAAATTTAATACTATTTTTATATATCTTATTGAAAGTAAAAAAATTCTTATCAAATATACCAACTGGAACTTTGAAACCATTTGATTTCGTTATTGTGTCCCTCAAAACTCTACTATTAGCAGCTCAGCCTTCCCAGTTTGGATAAACATAAACAAATCTTCCAAATTTATCAACCACAGCTACCACAATTGTAGAAATTTCTCCTTTTCTATTTCTATATCGATCATTCTTATCTTCAGGCACCATTACTTTGATGTGTGTTCCATCTAAAGCACCTAAACAACTCTATAAATTTTAAATTTTACATTATTGTGATGTAATGTTATTTTAATTACAAAATATTAAATAACTAAGATGAAAAATTACCTCAAAATATTTCCAAAGCATTTCTTCACAGTTCATTTGTATTGGTTTAAGCAGTGTTCACAAACATTAAGAAACATGATCACCATCTCTTCTAGTTTAATATATCGAGAATCTGTTAGACCGACCCCTCTTAATAACTCACATCATATCACAAAAGTCTTTATTCATTCGTATGGTTGATATTGATTGTTTTCCATCAATGAGAAATTTATTCAATTGATCCATTTGTGCTTTCATTCTAATACTAATGAGGTCTTTACTCGGGTTTCCTACTTTACGAGTTAGTGAATCAACTTGACTAAATTCAGAAATGGTTGCAGTAGGTGCAACAACTCTAACTTGAGCTCTACACATCCAACAAATGACCATTACCTACCACAATAATCTCTCAAGGTGATTGTCAATATCCCATGAGTCCTCGTCCCATTCATTTTCCAATTCTGCAAGACTGAAGTTATCCATAAAACTACAAATAATTTTCAAAATATCAACTACTAAATTCACTAATGAAAGTAAAAATATTTTGTCATCTTAGTAAACGTAATTGACAAAATCAACTTGAAAAAAAAATCACATATTAAAATGATTTAATTTAACGCTTCATAAAATTGACATAGGTAAAAAAAATACAAAGGATAAATTTATCAATTAAATTCATATAAAGTAAAATTAAAATATAAATAATATTATGATAAAAATTAATAAAAAAATACCTTGAGAAAGGTAGTCTAAGATAGAAATCATGTAATCAATGTCACATCCTGCATATTGTTTTAGAAGAATAAAATCATCAATTTTATATAACATAATAAATATTAATTATTATTTCAGAATAATGAGAAATAAAATATAAAAAGACAATCTCTATTAACCATTCTTAAAAGTAACATATTGTAACAATTTAATTTAGATACTACAAACTAAGAAAAGTTCTCGTTCTTTATTGCTTGTTACGGTTTGTGCCTGAACACCTTGAATAGCATCAACTACCAAAAGCGCACTCTGGCAAGCTGCTAAGGATCTCTATACTTCATAACTATATCAACATGACCAGGGGTGTTAATCAAATTCAACAGAAATATTTCTGGATCTTTCCCATAAACGTATCAAACATTCCAGAAGGCATAAAACTGCTGAAAGAATTTCTAAAAATATCCACTGAATTTCTAAACAGAAGTCAAGTAGTCAACCAAAGAAGCATAAAGGAACGTTGTTAAGGCCATAATTCTACAAAAGCAACCATGGTTTAATAGGCTTGCAAGTGTTCACATCTAGCAAAGTTTTCAAATGCCTTATGTTTCCGAAAGTTTTCATGCATTATCCCTTCTATTTAATTTTTTCTTCAATGAATGAATTCAAGATTCTCATAACCCTCACTTGACATTATCTCCTGCAAAGAAAGTAGTTCATTTGTGAAACTTAGAAACTATGACCTGTGCAAAAACCTCATTTTTGAAATTCCACATTAATTACCCTAGACTTCTCATCCTTTTTTTTAAATTCATGTAAAGAGCTACTGTGGAATTCAATTTTTAAAAACCCTTTTATCCGAATTATCAATATATTTAAAGAAATGATATAAAAATCAATTCATAATCGAGGAGAGAGAAAATAATATACACACCTTTTTAATAAAACTCAGCCCAAACATTTTTATAATAAAAAAGATACACAAGCAGAAGCATAAAGTTTGAAAATCAATTCAAACCTCAACATGCGTGTATATATATAAACATATGTACAAAACTTGTACAAATCAAAATCCAAAATAAAAAACTCCGGAGCTCAGACCTCTGATGTAAATCGCTAAAACTCTGATCATTGTGAACTCCGGTCTAGTAGTAGCAGCTTCATACAATCTGTACATCATTATAATCAAATACTCAGTAAGTGTTAATCAGTTTTCTGTTTAAATGAAGTGCAGGGGAATTTTCAGTTAGCACAGGTCGTGCTCGATGAACACGAGGTTGTGTTTATCCCTTCATTCCCAGTTGGCACGGGTCGTGCCATGTTGAGCACAGGGTGTGCTCGTCACATTTTCTAGATTTCATCTTAAGCACGGAACGTGCTGTTAAATTGGTCCTCAGCACGATGGCGTGCTGGCTAGCACGATGGTCGTGCTGAGCTTCAGAAATGCAGATTTAACTTCTGTTTTCAATTACTTTGCACACAACAAGTTTTCCTTTTAGAATTCATAGTTAATCAAGGCATTTCCTGTACTATTCTTCAGTAAAATATACCATTTTATTAGAATACAGCCTTTCATACTAACACATCAAAACATACCATAGCACATAACACATATATGGTATACATATTGCCATTCAAATTCACACAGCAACATTCACACAGCTCATGTATTCACACGGTAACAAGATCACACAGAAATTCACACAGTATCCATATGCACATAGTGTAACGCCCTAAAATTTCGCAAAAATGTTGTATTTAAATTAAATATTAAAATAATATACGAAGAAAATACCAAGAAATTTTTCGCGATTTGTTTAAATAAATATTGAGGAGGAATAAATTAAAATATTGAAAAGGGGGAGATTAAGAAAAAGTTAGAAAGATTATAAATTTTGAAAATTTCGAAATTTGGAAATTATTTTGGGTCGAGCTAAAATAAATTACGAAGCAAAATGGACTCAAGGCGACTGGATAAATTTTTTTTCTCCTTATTGCTTCTCCCACTCACCCGACCAAATCATCCTCCTCCCCCATTTTATGCTATCTCACCTCAATCTCCCTCACTCTCTCGTTTGTCTCCTCACAACCAACAAACAAAACCTTCAAACCCTAAACACCATCCTTTCTAACAAGTTCTTAAGCCTGGGAAGCTCCAAGATCAGTGGGAAGCTAGTTTGGTAAGTGTTCTTTTTGTGGAATCCCGTTTTTCTTGAAACTTTAATTTCAAAAGGGCGTAATTTGATCGTTTAAACTCCGTTTTGAGCGTATAATAGCTTGTTGAAAAGCTTAGTATGTGTACTAAGCATTGGCAACTAGTTTTTGGTGTTATATACATGTTGGGTGGCTAAAATCAAGGTTAGAAAATCTGGGGTGAATAGTGACGAAAATTGGGTTTCTTAATCCTAAGTTTCATTGTGTTTTGTTGTTTAGGTAAGAATCTTTGGGCATTGTTGAGGTTAATTGAACCATCAATTTGAATTATTGTTAAATGAGGAGAGGAAAGTATTAGAAATTGTGGAATTGATGAAGGGTTTTAGTAGGAAAACATGGGGGAATATAATCACCTAAACATATAAATATAAATTTATTTCTAAGTTATTGTTTTGCAAAGCTTTGAGTATAGATAATTAAAATAAATTATGAATTTTTATATTAGGAGGTCAACAACCCGGGGAAGGGAGTTCTAGGCCGGAGGCTTAGGCGTGTTTTCTAAGGTAAAAAACGCGAGCGTAACTTCTGTTGCTTGTATATTCTTGCATGTGAAATGTGTGAATTGGTTTAAGTAAGTGTTATGTAATATGATGCTTGTATATGTGGTTGCTGGATATGGAATGTTCATTATGTGTAATATGTGCATTTGGGTTGTTAGTTTGGAATGGAAGTGATGCGATATGAAAAGTGGTTGTTGTAATGTAAATATGTTGTTTGGAAACCTTATTGAATGCTAAGTTCAGCTGTAATTGTGTTACTGTTTGGCATGAATTTGTGATGCTAAACTGTGGTTTGTGATAATGTTGTGTTATGATCCCAACATAATGATTTAGCATGGCATGTATATGCA
>CANYCX010918799.1:0-12854 GCA_948193385.1 Breynia disticha f. nivosa | reverse complement strand
CTCTTACACTCTCAAGAACAATTTCTTGACAAATTTGTGAATCGCAAGTGAAAGTAAGCAAAATAAGATTACAAGTAAGCTCAGATGTTTTTCTTAACATCTACATTCAATTAGAGGTGTTTTTATACCTCTCTAAACTCAAACTAGCCATTTCTAATCTTCTCCTTTAGAAACTAGCCGTTACTAGCCGTTGCAATTAAAAATTTGCTCGATAACGTTCATTATCAGCTCCCTTAATTCACGTTACAACGTGTAACGTTCATTACTCAAATCGCAATGAACGTTACTGAGATTTTTCAAACCTGGACAGAATGCGCGCCACTAGCGAGGAAATTTCTGGCTGAATTTTTGAAGACCTTAACGTTCATTACTCCTTTGATAATGCACGTTACTCACCGTAACGTTCATTACATAATACCTAATGAACGTTACCTTTGGGTTTCCTATTTCACCTGACTCCGCGTTCTGTCTGGCATCCTTTTTAGCATTTGCTTCATCTTCCATAACGTTCATTGCCAAAATATTAATGAACGTTATGTTTTAGTAATGAACGTTACCTGTTCTCTAATGAACGTTAACCTAGAGATTAACCGTTGTCTTGTTTGAAGCTTGAATAACGTTCATTATAGTAATCCTTAATGAACGTTACTTATCTATAATGAATGTTACATATTTCCTAATGAACGTTATACTGGAAAATCCATCAGATTTCAGTCTGCAACAACTTGATTTCTGCTGTAAATAAATCCATATTGTTTTAACAAGTTACATCATTATCAAAACAAGATCCAGGACTTAATGTTGATCACCCTTGATCCAATAATTTGAAGTGTTTGTCTCTGTTTTCCGAAGTGTCCCGAATGAAACAGATTATGTTTTTAAACAAACAGCACCGACACGGCCTGGGCCACGACCCGTGTCTCGGGTCGTGTTGGCCTTTTTTTCTCATTTTTTGGATTATTTAAAATGCAGAAATTCCTAGGTTTGACACACGAGCACGAGACCAATTTTTTATGAGCACGAGGTCGTGCTGAAAGCTTGAGGTTGTGCTACACTGTTGTTTTTGTGCATTTTTCTTGCGTTTTCATCCGATTTGATTCCGTTTAAGTCCATTTCTTGTATATTTTCATTCTAATTAATTCCAGAACGTTACAAAGATAGAGTAGGAGTCTGGGTTATATTGGCGTAAAATTGTCTATCGGTTTTTGAATGAAGATCAAGGAAGCATTTTTTGGCAAGAGGTGGAGGAATTAGCTGCGACAATCCAAGGGCCGAGGGTTATTTTTGGGGATTTCAATGCTATTATTTCATCCTCAGAATGCAGTAGAGGGGAAGGTAATGCGGGACTGAAATCATTATTTTCTAATTGGATACAAAAATTGGGGTTGGTAGATATGGGTTACTAGGGTTCCCCGTTCACTTGGAGCAGGGGAACAAATGCGCAAACAAGAATTATGCGGCGACTGGATCATGCTCTGTGTAATGTCGAAGGTCGAGTTGTATGGAGTGAAGGGAGGATACAACATCTAGAGAGGATTTTTTTGGATCATGCTCCGCTACTCATAAAATTATGAGCTTCTCCACCTTTGTCCAGCCCCAAACCCTTCAGGTTTTTAACCGCTTGGTTAAAACATGAATATTTTAAAAGAATGGTCGGAGAAGCATGGACTTGAATGGCGGACTTACCTGCTAAACTTCAGAGTTTAGCAAATACAATATATGACTGGAATAAGTGGACATTTGGAAATATTTTTCAACAGAAAAAACACATCCTAGCGCGATTAAGGGGCATTTAAAAAGCACTGGATAACAGTTTTAAACTGGGATTGGTTAAGTTTGAACACAAGCTGCAAATTGAGCTAGAAGGTGTGATTCGGGATGAGGAGTCAATATGGTTTCAAAAATCTCGAGAACAATGGATTACAATGGGAGATAGGAATATGAAATACTTTCATGCCTCAACCTTAATTAGGCGACATCAGTATCGAATTTTAAGGTTGATGCAACAGGATGGCGTTGGATAACTGACCAATCAGACCTAAAACAGTTGGTCTGTGCATATTTTATAGAGTTATTCTCATCGGGAGTAGTAGTGCCTCAGGCAAGTGCCAATCAATCTGTGTTTCCCAGGTGGTCTAACCAGGATTGGCGAATAGTGCAACAACCATTTACAAAAGAGGAAGTACACCGTGCGTTGATGGATATGAACCCATTTAAAGCTCCGGGTCCTGATGGATTTCAACTCGTCTTTTTCCAAAAAATGTGGAATTTGGTTGGTGATGAGTTTACAACTACTGTCTTGAAGTGTTTAAATGAGGGAGTTATGCCTGAAGGAATGAATGATACCTTCTTGGTGCTCATTCCAAAAGTCCAAGTGCCCCAAACGGTTAAACAATTTCGGCCTATCAGCTTGTGTAATGTACTTTATAAAACAGTTACAAAGGCTATAGTGAATCGACTGAAACCGTTTCTTACACAACTGGTATTGCCGGTTCAAATAAGTTTTATCCCCGGTAGGAATATCACTGACAACATATTGATCTATCAGGAGGTGTTTCATTCTTTTAAAGGTAAGATAGGCAATGTAAGGGATATGCTCCTTAAACTGGATTTGAAAAAAGCATATGACATAATAGAATGGTCTTTCATTGAAGACACACTGACAAAAGTGGGCTTGCCCAGATAGCTTATTGAGACCATCGTGTTGTGCGTTACTACTCCACGGTTTAGAATTTTATTCAATGGAGAGGCTATTGAGTCATTTACACCTACTAGAGGGCTCCGTCAAGGCGATCCTATTTCGCCATATCTGTTTGTTCTTTGCATTGAACGGTTAAGTCAAATCATTGAAGAAAAAGTGGATCAAGGGCTATGGAAACCTATTACTGCTAGTAGGGGTGGACCCAAATTGTTTTATTTATGCTTTGCGGATGATATTATCCTATTTGCTAAAGCTGAGAGTTCTCAAGCCCGGGTCATTAGGGAAACATTCTCATCATTTTATGGAGAATCCGGTCAATGCATAGGCTTTGAAAAATCATCCCTGTTAGTGTCCCGAAATGTAAACGGCTAGATGGGAACATTGTTAAGTCAGATATTACAAGTGCCTTTATCCATTACAATGGGAAAGTACTTAGGTGTTCCTTATATTCAACCGAAGATCACAAGGAGTACATATACCACCGTTCTCGACAGAGTCCAACAAAAGATCCAAGGATGGAAAGCGAAGTTGTTATCAATGGCTGCCCGTGTGACACTTGCGAAGTTGGTTATCGGTGCCATACCAAGTTATGTTATGCAGACAGCTCAGCTGCCAATAAGTTTGTGCTACAAAATAGATGCATGTCAAAGGAAGTTTGTATGGGGTAATACTCAGGATGAGCGCAAAGTTCATAAGGTTAGATAGTATGTGGTATGTCAGTCTAAAAAAAGGGTGGCCTTCACATTCAGAATATTATGGCTTTCAATAATGCCATGTTAGCCAAACAAACATGGAGAGTGGTAAGAAACGAGGAGTCTCTCTGTATCAAAGTGTTGCAGGCTAAATATGTCAAGGAGTCTCCTTTAGGATTGACTATCCGGGGGAGACAGGCTAATTCCTCAACATGGAGAGGTATAGCTCAGCAATCTGGATTGATTCAGCATGGAATGGGAAAGAATGTGATCAATTGGAAGAACACATCCTTCTGGTGTGATGTTTGGTTGGGCAAAGTCAGACTTCAAGATGTGGCAATTGCTGCTTTAACTGAAGAGGAGCTCAGGAAGAAAGTTGCAGACTATTGGGATGGGTCACAATGGTGTTGGCGAGATTTTGAACATAAGTTGCCTTCGCACACCCTTTTATCACTCGCGGCAAAAATGGTTTAATCAAATAATTCACAACCTGACACTATAGTTTGGAAAGCCTCTGATTCCAGGGATTTTACTGTTAAGTCTGCGTATTGGCTGCAGATGCCATCTCAACTTTCATCACGTTCGGGGATTCAATTAGGAGTATGGTTGTCTATATGGAAGCTGAAATTGACAGAACGACGTGTTTTTGCTTGGTTAATTATGCATGGGCGGGTTCTGACCAACTCAGAACTAGTCCAAAGAGGCGTGAATGTTCCATTGAGTTGTGCTATTTGTCATCAGGAGGACGGAAGTTTGCTCCATTTATTTTGGGATTGCGAAGGTTCCAAGGACCTATGGCTCTCTGTGCCGCCCCAGGCGGAGACTGATCGTTTCTTTCAAATGACGGAACGTGATTGGATATGTAACAACACGAGTAAAAAGGATAAACAATGGGAAGGATTACAGTGGAAGGAGATTTTTATCGTAGTTTGTTGGTGGATTTGGAAACGACGTAACTTTGTGGTGTTCTGAAGGGAAGAGGTCAAGCTAAATATTATGTTCATCAAGCGGCAGGTTCACAGTCTAAGATGCGCTTTCTCTAAAAGTGAAATCTCCGTAAAACAGAAGGAAATTATGGTGGGGTGGAGGCCTTCGATTGAGGATTAGGTAAAGATCAACATCGACGAAGCTTGCAAGAGTCCCAGTAGTGCGACTTCATGTGGAGGTTTGCTGAGAGATGATGAAGGAGTGTGGAGGGGTGGATTTGCAGTAAACCTGGGTTCGACTTCTGCTGTGGAATCGGAACTGTGAGGAGCTTTTCACGGGTTAAGTTTGGCATGGGAAAAAGGATATAAAAAGGTTATTTTAGAAATGGACTCCCAGGTGGTGCTAAAGTTACTGACTATGGACATCCGGCCATAGCACCCGCAGGAGCCACTAGTAGCTTGCTGCAGGAATATAATGGCGAGAGACTGGATCATTAAATTGGTTCACACATATAGAGAAGGAAATCAGATTTCTGATCGTTTAGCTAACTAGGGCTTGTCTCAGTCATTGGGTTTGCATAGACTGGAGGAAAAGCCAACATGGTGCTGGGATCTAAAATGTTGAAATGCAAATTTTCAAATGTCACAATTGAGTTCGATGAATACAATCAAAAGTAAATGACAAGTGATGTGATAAATGATATCAATTGATGAAAATTTATAATTTATACCAATTTTAGTATAGTTTAATTATAAAATAATAAGAAATAAACATATAAGATACAAGTACATAAGTATAAAGGTGTAACACAAAATTAGTTATAAGAGAGATAAAAAAAAAGAAGTGACGCAAAGTGAATACATACACCAAACAACATCTTTATTTGGTTGAAACAGAATGAAGAAAGAAAGATAAGTTTTTGTTAGTTTTATTTTACTTTGAATGAATAAAAAAAAATTGAATTCAATATAACTAAAGAAAGAATAATTAAGACATTTTTTTGGTGTTTATGTCATGAACATGAGATTTAAATTGCATTTAAAATATATTAAGAAGGAAAATGTTAATATTTTTTTAATGAGATATGTAAAAAGTTAATAACATTTAAAATATAATCTAGTTTTAATATAGGTACTATAAATATACAAGAGGTAACTATGACATATATTTGATACTTATGTCACATATAAGAAAATCTTTAAAGGTATTATGTTACATTAATATTTTATTAATTCTTTATTTATTATATTTTTCTCTCTGTTCATAAATTTTTCATTATACTCTATCTTAGGGCCGATTATACTTCACCTATTATTCAATAAAAATAATAAAAGCTTATAAATATTTGATTTTTTTGCTAATTGTCAAAATTGAAATTTGTTGTGAATTAAATGTTGACCTACTTGTAAACATTTTAAACCAAAATTAAAATGTTGAATCTATTTGTAAAGCACTTCAAAATTATGGAATGTTGACATAAATCTCACATAGATATGTCTAAACACTAAACGCTAAATTCTAAATTACATTATATACTTTCATATAATATTTAATCGGAAATTTCTTAGATCTTAACTTTCCATAAAATCAACGATAAAAACGAATATAGAACTAAATATATGCGTGAACACAACATAAGAATTAGAATTTCAAGTAAAAAAAACAGCTTCAAATGAATTAAACTAAAAAAAATAAATAAATTTCTTAGGTAAAAAGCTATGCGGTCCCTCAGTAATATCTCAAATAATTTTTCGGTACTCGAGTAATTAATATTCACTTTATCGGTCCCCGAGTAATTGAAAAACGACTGTCGTTGATACTTCCGTTAAATTAAGCTAACAAAAAGGTTGAAATGTCATTTTTGCCCCTGCCACGTGTGTATTAATGAGGCATCGATAAATTAAGCAAAAAGATTAGAGGGACCTGTAATTAAGCGAAATGACTATATAGAGAATCGGTAAATTATTTACTTCTTACTCTGTTAGTTTAATTTAACAGAAAGATTAACGACAATCGTTTTTTAATTAATTGAGGACCAGTAAAGTGAATATTAACTACTTAAGGACCGGAAAATTATTGGAGTATTACTCTGAGACTGCATAACTTTTTACCCAATTACTTACTCATAGAAGCATTCAACAAATCCAACGGTGCACATAACTCATAAAGTAAAAAACGACATCGAATTACCGCGTTTCAGCGTTACACTCAGGCCTCCACCGCGGGAGCAGCGTGCGTACACGCGCGGAACACTCGAAAAACCCTGACAAAACCCTTCACAAGTCCCTCAACACTCGACACGAGTATATAAATATCTTCTCTTCACTCTTTCACAAAACCCTAGCAACCATCTCTCTCACTCTGTAGGGTTTTTGCAGAGTCTATCGCTCTCGTTTACCTTTTCTCTTTAACTTTTCTAATCAATGGGAAAATCCAGCAAGAAATCCGCCCCAAAGGTTATTACTTCGTCGTCTATTCGTAATTTTTTTTCTCAGTTTTCGTAAATTCCTTTTCTTATGAAATAATAATTTTTTTTGTTTTTTACAGGTTGATGCTGTTCCTGCAGTTACTCCTGCTTCGAAACCCTTGAAGAAGGGTATGCTTTTTGTTAATTTAGTTTCTGTTGTAATTTTACGTCTTTATCCTTAGGTGTAATTGGATTTGGTTTTACGAGGAAGATTGGTTTTCTATGTCATGTTAGTATGGGAACTGAATTGGCTCTGCTTTTGTATTTCTTTTTCCTCTTTTTTTCCCTTTAGAATTTTGTTATTTTTTATCTTTTAGGTTTTAGAGAATATATATTCATTAATGCAGAAAGAAAATCGTTTTTGTTTTTTGTGGTAATGTTTGAGCTGAAACTCAGAATGATGTTTAATTTTTTTTTTTTGTGAATTAGGTAAGAGAGAAGCCGAAGAGGCCTTAGGTAAGATTGTGAGTGCTAAGAAGCAGAAGAAAGATGAGGCCGTCGAGCAGGCTCTTAATAAGGCAAAGGCTGATGTGAAAACCCAGAAGAAGAAACAGGAATCTTCTAGTTCCGAGGATGATTCATCTTCTGATGAAGATGAGAAGGTATGTGTTTCCAATGGCTTTGATTTTCTGCTTCTGCATTGATAAGATCACTAATTGTGCAATATTGTGAGTCAAATAGGTTACTGAATTTTGTTAATTTGTAGGTTAAGGCTGCTACTAAGAAGGCTGCAACTGTTACAAAACAGCCTGTTAAGAAACCTGAATCTAGTAGTGAGGAATCTAGCAGTGATGAATCCTCTTCAGATGAGGTAAAGTGTTTGGTGTGGTGTTGTTATGGTTTTTGATTTTAATAATTGTTGTTAATGCATAGTTATTATTATGCAGGAAGCTGCCCCTCCAGCTAAGAAGCCGCAAATCGCTGCTAAAAATGGTACTGCTAAAAAGGCAGAAAGTAGCAACAGTTCTGATGACGACTCAGATGACTCTGATGATGAATCTGATAAGGTTGGTTCTTTTGAATGTGATTGTTGATTAGTGATACACATTTTTGTGCTATTTCTTTCATACTTGCATTTTGAATACATTCTATTGAAGCGTGGATGCTTTTTATGTATTAAGGTTAAGACTTCTGCAAAGAAGCCAGAAGCAGTTGCCAAAAAGCCTGTTAAAGAATCTAGTAGCGAGGAAGAGTCCAGTAGTGAGGAGGAATCATCTGATGATGTAAGCATTTTGTCTATTTCATTGTGGAATATGTTCCTTTTTCTATACTTCATTGTGATAATTCATGACTTTACTCAGGAGGTTCCTGCGAAAGCTGCTGCTCCAACCAAGAAGCAGCAAGTGACCAAAAATGGCTCAGCGGCTCTGGCCAAGAAAGGAAAGGATGACAGCAGCAGTTCAGATTCTTCTGACGAAGATTCTGATTCTGATGAGGTGAATTTTTACCTTACACTTTAAATCTTGCATTTCTTATATTTTATCGATGTGTAATCGTTACTTTATCTTACAATTGTACTTTTGATAGGAAACTCCTGCTACGAAAAAGGCTGCTGCTGTTACAGCCAACGTAAAAGCTAAATCTGATGACAGCTCTGATGAGGATGATTCTGATGACTCCTCTGACGAAGTTGAGGTATTTATGTCATTTTTTTAATGATTTGGTGTTCAGTTTTCAGGCATTTTGTCTTGGTAACGGAACAATTTTTTGATGCCTAAACAACTCTTATTGACTCTTTTTCAATTTATTTGTCCACATCGTTTCGCTTCTTTGGTGGTGTCACCATCTTTCTCTTCTCTTTTGTGTTTTGGCTAAATTTCCAATCTTGCTCTAGGTTCCTGCCAAAAGCGCAGCTCCAGCTGCACCAAAAGTTCAACAGTCAAAAGAGAGCTCTGACAGTGAGTCTGAAGATGAAAGTTCAGAAGAAAGTGAAGATGAAAAACCCCAAAATAAAAAGGCACGTTTGTCATCCATTTTTTTTGATGTTTCTGACTTCTATGTTGTTTCCTTATGCACATGCTTTTTTCATTCAGGCCAAAGTAACTGCTCAGAAGGAAAGCAGTAGTGAGGAAGAGAGCTCCAGTGATGATTCAGAGAGTGAAGATGAAAAACATCCAAAGAAAAAGGTCATTTTAATTCTTTTGACTATGAGTGGTGTTGGTTGTTAGTTTACTGTAGATCTGGGAGGTCCTTGTGGAACTTTCACAGTGAGTTATGTTTATTTTTGTTTTGATTGGAGTGGTGTTGGTGTTTCCTGATAGACATGCTCTGCTCTTTCAGGCTGAAGTAACAGCTCAGAAGGAAAGCAGTAGTGAGGAAGAGAGTTCCAGTGATGATTCAGAGAGTGAAGATGAAAAACCCGTCAAGACTCCAAAGAAAAAGGTTATTTTCATTCTCTTGATTGAAGTGGTGTTGGTTGTTAATACACTGTAAATTTGGTAATTCCTTTTGGAGCTATCACAGGAATGAATTGTGTATTTTTGTCTTATGCACTCTGTTTGGAAACAGGACACTGATGTTGAGATGGTTGATGCAGAAACTCCCAAGGTAAACTAACTTGATGTGTTTATCTACGAAGAATGGTGTTACCAAATATCTTTTGTTTGCTCTTCACACTTTCTGAACATCATTTTCCTTTTGCCAGCCTAAAACTCCTGCAACCCCTAGTACTGGTGGAAGGACCCTCTTTGTGGGCAATCTGCCTTACGAAGTTGAACGATCTGATTTGTAAGTCTGGTGTTGAATGTCATAACATGAAGTATCATTTGAAGTTAATTGACATATGCTGAATCACTTGCAGGGAAAATTTCTTCAAAGATGCTGGGGAACTTGTTGATGTCCGACTTGCTGTGGATTTTGATCAGAGGTTCAAGGGCTTTGGTCATGTTGAGTTTGCTACAGCTGAAGCCGCTCAGACTGTAAGTTGACTGGCATTTGTTTGGATTAGAGATTTTCTGTTATGGTCATTATCAATGTTTATCAGGCTGATATTTTTCCATTTTGTCCACTGCTTTGGTTCATAAAAGTGTGGGCCACCTAATAATTTTCTACTAGTTGAATCTGCTTTTGATAATTTTATGACATGGTTATCCTGACGTTCTGTCTCAGGCTCTTAAGTTAAACGGTCAAGAATTGCATGGACGTCGGCTTAAATTAGATTTAGCTCGTGAGAGGGGAGAAAGGAGCTCATATGATACTCCATATAGCGGGTAATGCCTTGTTCATTGGCTTAATCATGATTTGATAGTTTTACTGGAGAAAACATTTGACAATTACTATTGATCTTTACAGCAAAGGAAACAACTCATTCCAGAGAGGGCAGAGAAGCCAGGGTCAAAAGGTTTTTGTTAGAGGCTTTGACACCTCCCAAGGAGAGGATGAGGTAATGGTTTTCTACGGTTAAATGGCTACCATATAATTGTAATTTTTTTTTGTGCTGTACTAAGCTTTTGTACTGTATAAAAATTTGTAGATTAAGGCTGTCCTTAAAGATCACTTCAATAGTTGTGGAGAGATCTACAATGTGTCTGTCCCGGTAGATCGTGAGACTGGTGCCATCAGGGGGTGCGTACTTTACACTTTTTTTGTATTTAGCTAATGATGATGGAATGATGGTTGTTGCATGTATTCTCTTGTTCCATCTGTCTGGATCATGATATTTTTGTGGCTGCAAGATAATGACTTGATGTGTCCACTTATTTAGCTGAATTATGTCTGATGTTGGAATATATCTTTAGTCATTATATATTGTTCATTGCAAGTGTAAAACTTATGAGTGGTACACTGGTACTACTTCCCGTGATTTAGGTGTTCTTTCCTTTTTCTTGCTAGTGGTGAATTTTTTTTACTGGTTTGTTTTGTCGAAGTGTTGAGAATGGGTTTGATTTTCATATTAGAGGTATTTTGACTCTGTATTTTTGTTTTAGCTAATAGTTCTAAACTTTGGACCAATTTCAGGATGGCTTATATTGAATTTCAAGATGACAAGGCATTCAACAGTGCTTTGGAGTTAAATGGAAGTGAGCTTGCAGGTGAATATCTGCAAGTTGAGGAGGCAAGACCAAGAGATAACAACCGTGACGGTGGCTGGAGTGGAGGCAGAGGAGGAGGCCGAAGCGGTGGTGGGAGAAGCGGTGGAAGAGATGGCGGTGGCCGTTTTGGTGGCAGAGGAGGTGGACACGGAAGAGGTGGATTTGGCGGCCGAGGAGGTCGCGGAGCACCCAATAGACCCAGTGTGACTACAGCATCCCAAGGTAAGAAGAAGACATTCAATGATGACGATTGAATGAAGGGATGATTATGGGGATGTTTGGGGCCTCAAATTCATGCTATATATGATTATATTGGGAAGTTATCTCCGGCATAAAATTTTTGTTAGGGATTGTTTTGATTTGTAGGGATCAGTATGTGATCTCGCCTTCTTGTTTAGGACCATAAGATTCCCGCAACGTGTTTTTATGTTTAAATTGTAGTACAACTCTTACTTAAATGTTCCTAAATATTGCGGTAATCAAATGTTCGTTAATTATGTTATCATATTTTATTTCACACTTCTTTTGGGAAGATTTGTTTTATGGTTACTTTGCAAGAAATTGAATGATAATATATCATAGCTGAATTGGTAATTAAACTGAAAAAAAAAAACAAATGGTTAGGGCTGTAAATGAGTTGAGCTGTTCGTGAATGGCTCGGTGTTTGGTTCGTTAAAAGTTTGTTGCCGAGCTTGAATACTCAAGTGTTTGACTCGCAAGTTCGTAAACACTCTTTTAAGAGGTATGTTTTAGGCTCATTGTACAAAGATGTATATTTTTTATCAAAATTAGGTGTACAAAGTGTACATAGGATAAATTTTATAAGTACAAAAATGTACACAATATAAAGTGATAAAAAATATATTATTTGTTTTAAGTAAATATGTAACATTCTGAAAATTTTTCCGTCGATAAAATGACGCGAAATTAACATTTAATTGTTAAGAAAATATTTACGGACGGATGATTTACGATTGACGAAAGATAAAAAGTGAAAAATAAATAAAAAATCCGGAATTTTCCAAGAACGCAGTGTCGTAGCGAACACGCGTATTTTTCCGCCACCCCGCGTACTTTGTGAATTGACAGAAAAAAAATAATGAAAACATACTTTCGGGATTTAGGGAAAATTGGGCCTTAATCCCATTATTAATGGCTACTTCCAGCAGAAAATTATGCTAAGGACAGATAGGGTAAGGTGTAAGGCTAGAGAGAGAAATCTGGAGAGTTTTGGTGGAGAGTTCTAGAGAAAAATTGGGAGGAAAGTTTATAAAAAATGAAGGTATGATTATGTTTACAAATGGTTGATTTTGAGTTTATGATTGAGTTTTGATGAAGTTTAAGGGTTGAATAATTACTGAAAATGATGGATTAGTTGAGAAGTTGGAATTTATGTAGGAATAAATTGAGATGATTTTATGCATGATATGTTGGTTAAAAATGGTGTAAGTCTAAGGTTTACCTAAGGTTGACAATTGGTTAATTTCTGATTTTGGTAACCTTAGTAACTATATGTGATTGATGGAAATCTATACTGTATTAGTGTGATTTTAAGCTGGAAATGGCCTACTAATGTGTTGGAATAAATTATGTTAAGATGGTGAAAATATGTTTTAAGATAAGTATGAGAAATGGTTGTTCTAGAGTTGATAGTTGGTTAATTTTAAATGGATAGTGTTGGAATAAACTCTTCAATGAACATTAATAAATTCTGGTATGTTGTAAATTAACATACAGGAGATTTGTGAGATTTTTGGAAAGGAAATTGAGGCTTGATAATTGTTGGAATTTCTTGGATTGAAGGTAAGTGTACTTACACTTACGAATTTTTCGTATTTAAAATTTTTATGCTTAATTTCATTAAGTATAATGCCTGAAATTATACCACAAATTAGTTATATAATTATTCAGTAGAAATAAGAATGTTAGAACTATTTTAGTGTTGAAAAATGAAGTTTATGAAGGTTGATAAATGGTTTAAAGAAGAGAAATGTGAGAGAGTTAGGCTGAAATTCGGAGAACCAGTGTAGTACGCG
>CANYCX010918660.1:0-12680 GCA_948193385.1 Breynia disticha f. nivosa | reverse complement strand
GGAAGGTCTTCTATCAATAGCTGTCTGTATATCATTTAGTCTGGTAAAGAGGGTCCTTTTCCTTTTCATTATGTGCCCAAACTCCTCCCTATTCCACTTTGATGCAGCTTCCTGAAACTTTTTGATCGAGTCCATAAAATCTGCCCCTTTCTCCCAACTTCTTTTAACCACTTCCTTGAAGCTTTGATGCGTCACCCAAGGCATCAGGAATTGGAACCTGCAAACATTCTCGTTGTGTCTCTGTGGGCTCATCCTAAGGAGTAAAGGTCTGTGGTCCGAGTGCACACGGGGCAAGTGTAGAACATCACATTGCTCGTATGTATTCATCCAATCTTGGTTTACGAATACTCTATCAATACGTTGCATTAACTCTCCTTTGTACCAAGTATACTGAGGTCCCTGAAATCCAATATCCAACATGTTGCTCTGGGAGAACCAGTTGATAAAGTCCAGACTAGAAAGTTCCCCGGACTTCACCCCACCCCTCCTATCTTGTACATTCAGTCTTGCATTAAAATCCCCTGCTATCGCCCAGGGAGTTTTACCTACAGATCTACTAAGTCTTACCAGAAGATCCCATATTAGCCTTCAAACCTGTGGCCTAGGACTTGCATACACCACAATGATAAAACAAAATTCCATGGGATTGGACCAATACTTAAAATGTATGTATTGAGGAATGTAGTCGATAATCTCCACTTTCTCCGTATCCTTCCACATGAGCCAAATTCCTCCTTTGAATCCATCAGCTTCCACCCGAAAGGAGTTTTGGTAGTTAAGATCCTTGATAACCTTTTCAGCTGTAGGCCCACTTATTCTTGGCTCCAACAAGGCTGTAACATTAAGCCTATGCTCCCACATGTAATGTTTGACAGCTCTGCAAAAACTATCACTCCTTGCACCCCTACAGTTCCATACAAAAATATTTTGAGACATCATTAGAAAATATATAGGTGTATGAAAGTACAACTATAAAAGTTTCAGGGATTAGAGTCCTCCTCCATTAGGGCATCTTCTAGATGAAACTCTCCCTGTCCTCCCACATGTAATCTACCCCTATAGTTCCAGCTTTTGAACCTTGTGGTTAAGGATATTAAAGAGGAATGGAATGTGAAGGACCTAGCCAAAGGAATCCAGAGGATGAATGCTCAAGTGGGTTTGTTGTCTATTGAAGCCTAGGACTAGTATTAATCGTATGAGTTATTACTTTTATACTTTATGTTATTATTCTACAAACTTTTTGTTATGGTGAGTGGAACAATATTACTTTTATATTTTCTATTTTTATTCCACACACACTTTCTGTTATGGTGAGTGGAATAGAGTAGTTTGTTGCAACAAAACAGGAAAGGAATATAATGGTAGTGGCAAGCATGAACAGAGCAATTAATGCCTATTGTCTTATATCGATTTCTCCTTTCTCAACTTTTCCTCTATTATAATCTATCTCTTTTCCCTTTCTCTTTCTCTTTCTCTTCTCTCTCCCTCTCTTCTGACTTCTATCTCTGGAAATCATCACCTAAAACATTCCATTACCATAACCTGACCACCTTTGACTAGTCCCATTACAATTTTCTATGCACACAACGTGATTATTTAATTTTTAATAAAGTATTTTTGGACAATAAAAATTCCTAATTATATTAATTACTCTCTTGAGTCAATTAATGTCTAATTCTATGTTGATTAACTAAAACATATTTTATGTTAAAACCATGTTCTTGTATTAATCATTTTATGAGTTTCATTATTATCTTTCATACTAATTCGGAAGATTTATGTAATTCTATTTCTAAAAACACATGCAACTCCTTTCAATTGTGCGTAAAAAATTCCAAGAGCATTTCTCCGTCACTCAATTTATAGTAAATATAATCAACAAGCCAGCAAAGCTAATACATTTAAGCACAACACAATTGAATCGCAACAAATACCATAAAATTTATCAAATAACCATATCAAAGTACATAGTCAATTGTAAGGTCAATCGTAAGGTTCATCTAATTTAGATGCATATCATACAAGTTTAGTTTGTAACTAGAGAGCAAAATCCAACAAAACTAAGAAAGAAACCATAAATATTCAAAATGAACATCTTTTCTATTGCAAACAAAGGTTTCAACTAGTTGACAATGAAAATTTCACTTCGAAAATGTCACTTTTGCTTGAATCTTCTCATGTTCTTTGCCCTAGGCTACTGCTCATTTGTTTTCTGGTGTTTACTGCTTAGAAGGTAGGTGAAAATGAAAGAAATCAATTTATAATATTTGAAATTCACTGACTTTTTGAGTTACACGGGTTGACACATGACTTTGCCAAACCATATAACAAATTGTGTATTAACTTTTGCGTCCAAACAATCGAGTTGCACGGTTTAACACATAGTTTGTATAAATTATGTCCCAAATTGTGTGTTGCTATTAGATTGCATTTCAAGTTACACGGCCTATCATACTGCCGTGTGGCAAACCACGTCTTCATTTTAGAACTTTTACCGGATCACTGATGGCATACAATTTGCTGTTAGAACTCAACTTCAAGCCAGTGGCATTATACGGTTAGAAGCACGACCAAGACAAACCGTGTAAACCTGAACGACCTAAAAATCAATAGGTTTGCTTTGCTTTGTTCTGAATTTCATTCCCGTCATCATATAAGCCATAAAATGACTGGAGAGACAAAATGTGATGGAAATTATGCCTAAACAAACATAATTTATCAATAATAGACCACACATGTATGAAATTAATGTAAAAAATATATATAGAAAATGACATTTATCAACTTTTAAACGATAAATAATATTTGTAAAAATAAAAATTTACTTATAATTTGAGACAACATATCTAAAAATATTACTTATCAATTCAGGTATGATTTTTCTGCGAAAGGTTTTAGATTATTGAAGGCCGTTTGATTTCCAATAAAGAAGTGACGACAAAGACCAATGGAGAGAAAACAATGCAGATTCAGAAATGAAAAGGGTAAAAGCGTGTACACACAAGTCTTACCTTTGAAAATTAAAGTGATTAGCACAATATGATGTACGATGGCAATCATTAACAACAAGATTAACCACAAAAAGAAATAATAATGATGAGCAGAAATGAAATAAATTTTGTACTTTTCACCAAACAAAGATTGAAAACGAATAACAACGTAACTTCTGAAAAATACCGCACACGTACAATCGTATCGTAGTCGGCAGAGCCATTTAATTGTATTTTTATTCACTCTAAAACATATAATCAACAGTACTAATTACTGTCATTTGTCAAATTAAGAAAATATTTGTTTAGTTAGTCAATCTTTTCTTATGGCTCCACCTTCCATAGCGAGAGAGAGAGAAAGAGGTGACGTTTCTCACGTTCGTCGTCAGTTTGCTATAAATACCACTGACCCTTTTCTTTACATCTTCACATAACGTTGTGGTGAGGTCTGAGAAATTAAAAGTATGGAAGGATCAATTAAGCTCAGGAGGGATAGCGCCATGGATTTTTACTCATGATCATGAAAGCTTTGTTGTTAATTCATGGTTTGTGATGCTTCTTTTGCGCTATCCATCCTGAGTTTCATCGGTTCTTCTTGCTCTCTCCCGAACCTGTATCTTCTTCGGTGGTTGATTTGCTTCCTGAGTTTCTTGCTTCTTCAAAACCTGGTTTTTGAAGAGGGTTTCATTTTGCATTGGTTGCTTGCCATGGCATATTGGGTAACTTCTTTTGCTTTGTTTTGCTTTTTTCTTGTACCATTATCACTCTTTACAATTTCTTGTTGAAATTTATGAACCATTTTGATCCTCTTGACCTATAATTATTTCACAAAGATCTTCCGAAGACCTTATAGTTCGAGCTTTCGACTGGTTATTATAGTATGTTTTTCCTTCATGCTGTAAACTTCTGCAAAAAAACCTTACAGTTAATAGCTGTGAACTTTTTACTTATAAAAACAGAAGAGAAACTAAAGAAGTTCCTTTAATTCTTGGAGGAATTTCTTTTATTTTTTGTTATAACTTGAGTTCTGTTCTCCTTTGACTCAAAAACAATAAAAAACCCTAATAAAAAATTTACAAATTGACATTAAAATAGATCTGATCTTCAATATCTTTTCATTTCAAGCTGGCAATCTTTATTTGTCCCTCTTTTGCTCAACAGCAAGCTGCACATGTTGAATGGTTCAAGATGAACCTGCAAACCAGTATTAACAAAACGGTACCGTTAAACAAGATATCAGTATTCAGTAGTGATGATAATAATAGTGTGGTACAGTTTTTACATTATTGATTTGAATAATAGTAAAGGTAATGCAGGACTTATCCATTATGGAGCAGCTGAGAGACTAACAAGGCCGATGTTGACTACTTTCCAACTTCGTTTAAGTTCCAGACTTTTTTATTTTATTTTACTTTCCTTTTTTATTTCCATCTTGTTTAATTTTAATTCGATATTTTTCCTCGTTTTCAGGTGATTGTATTTCCACGCTTCATCTGATTTTAATGGTTAGGTTTAGGTCAGTTTTTGTGCTAACTAGAGAGTTGGACTGTCCTGTATCTATGAACTTGTGACTTCAAGCTTACAAATAGAGTTTTAAATTTCGAAATTTCTATGATTACAGCTGCAGCATTACATACTATGAAACAATTTCTTTTTAATGCAACTCAAATCTTTTGTTTCCACGGTTAAAACTATCATATGTATATAAACTGTACAAGCAGTAAAATTCTGCAGATTAGGATTCTTTTATGTGACCTAATCAGATATATTACAATATCTCGATATTCTGAATTCAAACATATATCAGAAGATTTACCTTCCCAAGGGTGTACTACTTCAGTTGGTATTCACTAACAAGTTGTGCACAGAAATTGAGTTTCTTTTTCTGTTGTACATTCAAACCTGCAACTGATATATGTCAGGAGATTAAAAAAATCGAGGGAGTAATTTAATTATGAGATGAAGGAGAGAGAGAGAGAAAGTTTATGGAGATGGTAATGAGAAAGGACAGAGGCACGGGTTGAGCATTTATATTAGGGTTCAATTTCATGTATAGTCAATTTCTGTAGAAACTGGTATTTGTTGTACCAATTCTGTTATGTGGAGAAAGCGAAGTAACATATCACATGATGATTCCAATATAAAATCTTTATTTCATTGGATTACGACGTTCCTACTGAAACCATTGATGTTAACTTCTTGATGTGTCTGTATTATTTGAGTTTGCAATGATAGAGCTTCTTAGATTTTTATTTCCAGTTTTGTTCATTCCAGTTCCAGATGTACAATAATTAATACTGATAAGCCCTATGCTTCTCCATGTTAAAAAGTTGTTTCTCTTGGCATCAACTTTTGTTTAAATTATCTCCTTCAATCTTGTTGAAGCAGATGATGAGGCCTATGCTTCTCCATTCATTTTAGACAACAGAAATCTATACAAATTCTAAATAAAAACAGAAAAGTCTAACTTAGTTAATGGAGCACTAACAAATCTTAATGTCGTTCCAGAAATGTGCATGACTTCCTAATATAACTTCTTTTTAAATGGCAAAATTATAAATAAGAATTTCTCATAGTTGCAAATTGTGAACTCAAGTTTTGCAAATTGCCTGATCACAAGTTGTTCTACTCACATGTTTGCTTTTTTCCAAAGCCACATCAGTCCATTTTGATACTCAAATGCACACCTGGTAAATTTTAATATGAGGCTAATGAAGAGGGGATTCAATAAGGTCCCTTTTTCGTTTAACTGAAAATATACAGTTTACGTAAAATGAAACTGTTTTTACTGAATAAATCAAAGGCTCAGATTTACTTTTACTGCATCAAACGGTCGGAATTTGTTGCCTCAATGAGTCCCCTCTTTGAGGGGACTCATACATTACTCTTGTGAAATTTTGTGTCATGTGTACACTTGTGTGAGTTTATAAACTCTTAAACCTTTTAATACAAAATTAATTAGTTTGTATAATACCTACAATTCACATTATTAAAAATCGCTTAACACACTTTTACTTATTGAATGTGAGACACATTCTCAACAACTTTAACCTACCTTCTTAACACACTGCTCTTTTTGCTTTTCCATCCCTCAAACATCACCCTTATTTAATTATTTAATCATTTTTGAGTTTCAAGAGTAAAAATAACAAAGATAAGTCTACATACCAATTTAATAATCTCTATCTTGTTCCTTTTATTTTCGTAGCCCATATCCATTTAATCTACCTCTCTAGTCTCTAACTAAACGGAAGAAAACCTATCCACTTTGATTTTTTCCCATTTAGAGTTTCTTCCGTGATATTGTCGTCATTCAGATACTCACCAACTGCATATTTTTTTCTTGGTTAACAGAGACGGTCATTTATTAGTTATACACATATCTGTTTAGCGGTTTCTGTATTTTTTTATTAAATTGTCGTAGACATCAAATTTTTAAAACATTAGTTCAAGTTATGATTTCTGTTATATTTTCTTATGTGATGCTTTTAATGACTTGTACCCTTGAAAATAATTTTATTTTTGCGGTCCATAAGTTTTTTTAATAATGTACGTTTTTGATCCTAATTAGTGTTATAAATGTATTGTATTATGCAGTCCAAAATACAAAAATCATATAATTTTAGCCCCTTACAAATTAACATTTCAATAATTGCATCTCCATATGAAATCCAACAACAGCAATTCATAAAGGCAAATGATATTTAACATCAAAAAATAGAAGCAGTGGAAACATATAGTTTGTCAAAATTAATATTTTTTCACTCAATAACTACAAAATAGCTATAAATTTAATTGTTTGTCACATGCTTTATATAAAAATAGAAAGCTACAAATAGAGTTTTTTGAATGCATCCAAACACCCATGTTTTCTCTTCTAATTTTCAGAAAAAGAAGGTCGATATGAGCTTCTTGAACTACTTATTCAATTGCTTCATGAATAAGGTCATTGAAATAGTAACAATTTAAATCAATATTCTTCTTCTTTAAATATTCAAAAATTTAAGGAAACGTAATGTCGTGCAAGTCTTCCAACCTCATAAACAAAAGAAAATAGAATTCTTAACTCTTAGTTGAAATATAATTGATCAAACTTAGAGATATTAAATAATGTGTTTACCTAAATACTGAGAAACAAGAATGCCTTTGTTTTTTCTGTTCTACCTTTAGTTTTTTTAAGGTTCCTAAAATACAATTGGATTTTTTTTTTGGAATTTTACTGTTCGAATGTGAAAAGTTTGGAATGAGAGATTTAAAGTAAAAGATGATTGAAGAAGCATTTAATGAGGTAAGAGAAGCAATTTAAAAAAATACTATTCCCTTTATTCCTTAAAGTTTGTTAATGTACCATTAAACTCTTATTCCTTAAAGATTATTAATCTAACCTTTTTATCACTGTTTTACCTAAAATATCGCTTAATTACTCCAATTAATTTTCTTTCTTTATTCTTTTTTTTCAGCACCTACTTTATTTAAAAGGATAAATAAGTCATTTTGTATTATACTTATTAGCTTTCTTAATTTGTGTAAAAAATATAAATTTAAAAACATTAAGAAACAGTGAGAGTATTTATTAAGAAAATATGGGGACACCAAAAACAAACTATCTACAATATCTCAAATAAACTTTATAAACTTGAGACAACGTTTTTTGTTGAAAACACTGGGATCACTAAATAGATATGCATATAACTCAAGGATGATAACGTGTTTTAACTGTTAAGAAAAGGTAGAGACAGACTAATCATAAGCAAATACAACTCAGTCATTTTACTCAAAATCGTAGCTTAGACTAAAGTTTTAAAAACTCAGGGGCTGCGAAAATTTATTGAAAAAGCATAGGGAGTGCTAAACAAATATGCATATAACTCAGAGACGACCTCTTTTACTCTTTTTTCTTCTTTATTTCGCACTTTTCTTTTCCTTTGATTTCTCACTATTTCTAATTCTTTTGGTCTCGTCCTCCACCTCCCATCATCTTTGCCAAGGAGTACCGTGTTAGTGGGAGAAACCTTGACATTAGTACAACTTTAAGTTTTTATATTATAAATATATATATAAATACTTAAATTGTAGAAATAGTCATTATAATAAACAATGTTAAAAATGGCCAGATTTTAATTTTATAAACTTACGTGAACTAATTTTTACATATTTTAGTTATGAACTTATGTAAACCTATGTGAATAAAAATATAAAGGTTTTCCATAAGTTGGCATATGTTAGTTCAAATATTTTTTAAAAAATAATACGTACAATTAAATTTGAATTAACACATGCCAACTTATGTAAACTAAAAATGACTCAATTTATGAAACTTCAAAATGTGTATGAGAATATATAAAAAAAAATAATATGGTCATTTTCTAAAAGTAAGGTTAAAAGTGATATTTCCACAATATAAAGCACATGCGTCATGCTTTCTTGGGGATCTATTGGATTTTGTTAAAAAATAACATCTTTAATGTTTGTATGTGTAACGCCCTGAAAAATATAACCCAAAATCTATAGAAAATTAGTCAATCAATAGAGGGAGAGCGGTCTGAGAAACGGTTAGGGTAAACCGTTCCCAAAATCGTTCCAGACGAGACAAATACTTTCAAATTTTGTGCCACATTGTGTCAGAATGGTTAAGCAAACGGTTAGTGTAAACCGTTCGTCAAACCATTTTGAACTGGCAGGATCTTAAAATCAGAATCGTATTTGAGAAGATTTGAGGGAGAAAAGACATTTTACCAACCCCAGCTGTCCTAGTCGTAACCTACTTTTCTCAACCTTCAAAAGGCTTTTCGAAACCTTTTCCAAACACAAAACCTTGCTTCTCGCTCTTAGATTTTCGTAGATCCACGCAGAAATAACCGATTCGGGGAAATATCAAGCAAAGGCAACTTGGAGCAAGGTAAGTTCTTAGTTTTGCTAAGATTAATAAGGTTGTGGGGTGAGGTTAGTGTGGGTTATGTGGGTTTTGTGTAAGGATCCAGAAGTTATGAGTTGTCAACATGTTTTGGTGATATTAAAGAGAGATTGGGATGTGGATTGTGGTTAATGTAGGGGTTTTGTGAGCTAAGAGTGGGATTTTAAGAGTTGATGTGGAATTGGTGTTAATACTGTGCTTTTGATTCAAAATAATGTAGGTAACATTGTGCGGGACCTGAATGAGAGTTGAGCTTTTAGCCGACTCCGCGGAGCTCGAGGTAAGTGCATCGAATTACACTTACCATTGTATGTCTTGCTTCTGTACGGTTAACTTTATTCGGTTGATTATGTACATGTTAAAATGCTAGGTAGAGTGTTATAAAAAATGGACTTGAATGATATGCTTGCATTGATGGATTGATTTTTGATACGAATTATGTTGCGTGTGCGTATTGTGATTGAATCGTTGCTTTTGTTGAGGAATATGTGGATGCATGATGTGTTGATTTTATCGATGTTTTTGTTGGATATATGCGGCCATTGTGTTGTTGCCTTGATTGGTTGTGAAACGTTTTATGGAAATGTGTAAGGAGTGTAATATGTGTGGCTTACAAAATGTTCTTAAGTTCATTGATATGCCTCAATGACAGTGGTTTTGTGAAAAGATCATAATTGTGTTAATGTATTTGACAATGGTTTGGAAATGTGTTACATTTAATTTATTCATGCCACGTGGATATGTCATGAGCATTATTGTGTGTTCAAGAAAGGGGAATTGCCAAAATGAGCGAAAGCTCACGTTAAAGGGGTATTGCTAATCGAGTAAAAGCTCATGTGAAAGGGGTATTGCTAATCGAGCGAAAGCTCACATTAAAAGGGTATTGCTAATTAAGCGAAAGCCCTCCTTAAAGGGGTATTGCCAAATTGAGCGAAAGCTTAAAATTAAAGGAAATTGCCAATTTATAAGAGTGGACTCTCTCACATGCAGGATAAATAAATAAAGACCCCAAGGCATGCATTCGTGTGACTTGCACTTGCATTCACATTCATGTTGGACATTCATTTGCATTTGCTATGGTATGGTGATATTCTTTGAATGAAGAACATGTGTTTGGAATGGATGTTATGTTGTTGTTTGAGTATGGGAATATGGATGTGTGAATTGGTTATGAAATGCTATAGATGTTGCTCGTATTGATGGTGATCTGATGTATACATGGTGTGGAAATGAGGTGTTTATGGTATGACTTGGTTGTGTGAAATGTATGTGTTGAATGCTTTTATTTTTCTGGGATCTGCATCTAGGAACAAGTAGGGAAATGAGTTGGGTAAACTGTTTTTCAAACTGTTTTACTTATAGAGAAATCTAGGAAGGTAGGAATGGTTTCTAAAATGGGTACATAGACCATTTTGTAAACCATTTTACTTCCAGAGAATTTTAGGAAGGATGAAACGGATTAGGGAGTGGTTTATGTAAACCGTTTCTCAAACCCGTTTCACTTCCAGAGAATTTTAAGAAGGATGAAAAGGATTAGGGAATATTTTATGTAAACCATTTCCCAAAATCGTTGCACTTCCAGAGAATTTTAGGAAGGGAGAAATGGGTTAGGGAACGGTCTATGCAAACCATTTCCCAAACCATTTCACTTCGAAGAAAATTTAGGAAGGTCTGAACGTGTTGGAGAATGATTTACCTAAACCATTCCCCAGACCATTTCAGTTCAATAAATAGTGCAAAACAGGAAGTTCTTAAGAAGAAGAATGTATCGATAATCGACCAAATGTATGGCAACTAAGTACAACTAAGACTTAGAGTTCTTGAGCTTGGATAACACACAATGAATGGCAGAATATAAGTTGCTAGGGTGTTTTTCCCTTCCTCGGATAATATATAAATGTATATTGAATTAGATAATATAGGATGAATTCCCTATTCTAAATCTCTAAAACACCTAACACACTTTACCAACGAGTACTTAAGCATTAAATACTTTAGTAAATGTGTCGTAGGTGTACTTACTGAGTATTTAGTTACTCACGTGCATGCGTGTTTTGTGATCATTGTGCAGAGCGACAGTAGATTCGGTTGGGCCTCACTTTTGGCGGACTCAGGAGGTGATACGGTGATTGTTAGGTTGGATGCTAGTTCAATTTTGAGGGTTTTTATTTTATACCACTTTTGTATACTTATACGAACTAGAGCATAGAAAATGATTTACATACATTTAATTGTAAATCCATTTCCATTGCTTCTGCATGTTTTCATACTTACCTTCATTTTGTATACGGCTGCACTTGGTCATCTTATTTTTAAATGAAGCATGTTTATATGTCTCTCCTCGGATTGCTTATTGTTTTAAGAAAAAAAAGGCTGCCAAAATCGTGTTTTTTAATCGAAAATGAGTTTTACGAATTTGAGCGTCATAGTATAAAATTAAGACTTATTCTTTGTGTTAGTTTCATATTCTTAGGGATATTTCATTCAAATTTGTTTTTAATTTTGTTTTTAATATATGTCTATAAATACATGTAAATGCTTCATGTAAAATTGGACCATTTTAGGGATTAAACTTGTCTTCATTTTCTATGTTCAAAATTCAAAAATTGATATTATAACTCTTTTGTTCTTAAGCACCTAAGAGTAAAAATTTTACATACCATGAAGAAAAAGAAAAAACCATAATCACTTTTGAAGAAATTGGTTGCAGTTGGTAATGTAAGATTTTGGGGATGATTTAATGTTATTTTATGACTGATTTTGTGCTTATTCTACAATCTGTATAGATAATTATTATTGTTAGCCGTAAATAAATTTATATATGGTAATTTAGCTATGATTTAGAACTAAACATTATCTTGTATTCATAAAATATAATGAACATTCCTCTCCTAGAAGAGGATTAGTTTCTCTTAAAAACTTCTACGAATCATATGGTATCAGAGCCTCATTTCTAAATTCTCTTATGTTTTTGTTTCTCAATGTAACGCCCCGAAATTTTAAAGTAATTAAATAATTAAATAAAATATAGGGAAAATTTTTCACGATATAAGTTGGGAAAAAAAATTAACCAAGTGGAAAGAGACGAGAAATATTTTAAAATTTAGGAATTGAGTCAGAACGGGATGGAGAACGGTTGTCACAAACCGTTCCCAAAACCGTTTGAGTTCACTGACTTGTGTAGTATGGTCGAACGGCCTGGCGAACGGGCTGAGTTAACCGTTCTCCAAACCGTTCGGGCCATTCTGGACGTCGAAAAGGGCACGTGTTTTTATTAAAAAGCGAAAAAGGAGAGTTTCGAACTCCATAGGAAATTCTAAATTTAGAGGAAATAAAAATTGAAAGTTGATAAGTCGATCGGAAAGGAGAAATACGTAGGAAAAGGGAACCAATTGTAGTCAAGGGCAAAATCGTCCAAAACCGAACCTTTGTATATATATACTTGGTCCCTTCTCTCTTTCTCACTCTTCATTCATGTTCCTCTCCTCTAAATCACCTTCCAAAGTTCTAAAACCCTACCATAACATCTTTCCTAGTGGATTCTCAGTGTTTGAGAGTTCCAGGATTTGTCTGTGCTTGTAATCTGATAATATTTCTTGAGTAAAATCTTGTAAATCCCGTTTTTGTTTATGACCTAACTTTCCGACCACATTTCTCTTTCGTTTAAGCTCCGATTTGAGCAAAATATGGCTCGTTGGAAAGCTTAACGTGTGTACTACCCATTAGTAACCATTTTTGGTGTTAATCCATGATTTAGGCACGTGAAATCGATGTTT
>CANYCX010918082.1:0-22651 GCA_948193385.1 Breynia disticha f. nivosa | reverse complement strand
AGCTCATTTTTGTATCAATAAATCATAATAATATCATGCTAAATTTGTGTGAAAAATCTGACTTATTAAGTTACAAAAATTTCCTTCGTAAAACTGCTATAAACACTGCAAGTCACTATTCACATTACTATTCACGTTACTGTACATGCATGATACTTATTCACAGGTCACCATTTGCATGCATGTATTATTTCATGCGTGTAATTTTTGTGTTACACTATTATAACTATTCATCTTATTAATCAAACATAGAATATTTGCACATATTATTATTCATGAATTCACAAAATAATTATTCAGATTATGAATCAATATTTAAGTACAAATAATATCATATTTTATGAATCAATGAATAGTAAAATACTATTCATACAAAAAATAATTCTTGCACACATTTGTGAATTTAGCACATAATCAAAACACAAATAATTCCTAACATATTTTTCAATTTAGCACAATATCAAAACAAATATAATTCTTAACATATTTATCAATTTAGCATATTATCAAAACAAATATAATTCTTAACATATTTATCAATTTAGCACAATATCCAAACAAATATAATTCTAAACATATTTATCAATTTAGCACAATATCCAAACAAATATAATTCTTAACATATTTATCAATTTAGCATATTATCAAATTAGCACATTATCAAAACATATAAATGAATACTCCATTTTATTAAACAAAGCAAATTGCCTTCCTAAATTAACAACTTGTCAAAACATCGAACATCGAAGTGTGGGTCATGCCAAAGATGGGCACGTTAGATTTTCTTTGTGAGGCGGG
The DNA here is from genome assembly GCA_948193385.1 of Breynia disticha f. nivosa. Classification (NCBI taxonomy): domain Eukaryota; kingdom Viridiplantae; phylum Streptophyta; class Magnoliopsida; order Malpighiales; family Phyllanthaceae; genus Breynia; species Breynia disticha. The sequence continues at coordinate 21,853 of CANYCX010918082.1, read as the reverse complement.
GCTAGGATTGATGTTATCTATCCCGCCATGTGACAGTGGGGGTATATTAGTGTCATGGTTAGCACGTTAATTGTAGGTTTGGACTTAACATGGTTTGTGACGATGGACCGGCCCTAGGCAAATAATGGGAAGTGCCACAGCATGAAAGTACTAGTCCCATTAGAAACTGAGAGTCATTTTGGGGAAAATGATTGGATGGATTCTAGATTCCTACCTAAGTAGCCTAGTCTTTGACAAAGCAAAAAATGGATCTTGGTGTGGAACTCAATTTTTAAAATCCATTTCTATGGTAAACAGTAATAATAAAAGAAATGATTTTGAAATCAGATCTTAAAATGAGGAGAGAGAAAATATATACATGTTATATAGTTAAAATCTCGGCCCAACCTGTTTAGTTTTTCAAAGTTTAAAAAATTAGCAGAAGCAAAACTTATTTGAAAACATTCAAACTCAAGGTTATGTGTATATATACATGTATGTACAACAATCTCTGGCAAAGTGTCCCTACTGATGGAATGTATAACAACGTCGATCATCTCTATCAATAGTTGTAACTGTACCTCAACCCTGAGGAATAGGAGGTCTGGTGAAATAACCTTTACCATCTCCAGCTCCTCTTCTAGACAGTCTACCTCTACTACCACCTGTCTCCTTGGGTGGCCTAAAATTTTTCTTCTTCTTTTTCTGATGCTGACAATTAGAACTACCCAAGACTCTGTGTCGCTTTCCTTTAGATTTATCACCCTCTGCCTCTAACTCCTCATCCCTGATAGCTGTCTCAAGTAACATCTCATATGTTAGAGGTTTCATCGCAATCCTATCACGAATAACGTACCTTAGACCCTGCTCAAATCTATCTCTCCTCTTCCTATCTGTATCAACATCCTCTGAAGCATAATGAGACAATCTGGTAAACTCTGCCTCAAACTTAACAACTGTCATCTCCTTCTATTTCAACTCCAGGAATTTGATCTTCTTCTTTGACTGATAATGTGGAGGAGTATATTTATTAGCAAATCTCCTTAGAAAATCATCCCAAGTCAACATTGGAGGATCTCTCTGACTATCTGGAATTGACTCCCACCAATTCTAGGCTGATTTCTCGAGGAGATAAGTAGTGTACCTCAATTTTTGTTCTGGAATACATCTCATGTGCTTAAGAATCCTCTCAGTAGGCCTAAGCCAATCATCAGCCTTAGCTGGATCAGTGGTACCCTCAAATGTCCTCACTCTTTATTTTCTTACTTCAGCAAAGTTTTTATCGATGTTAAGCTTTGTCTGACTCCCTGAACCTCTACCTTAATCTCTCATCATCTTCTGCATCATCTCTCAAAATAGAGCATATGCATGATCATACGGACGTATAGGCATAGCAGTTTGTGTTGTTCATGGTGTCATAAGCTAATCTGGAGGTATTAGGGCTAAACCATGTGCCTCAACTGAACCTATGGACTCTGCAGTGTGATCAAGCAATATGTCATCTATAGGCTCCATCCATTATTAAAATAACAAGTTTAAAACCATTTAGCTTCTAAACATGATGTACAAAACAATTTTAGCACAGTCCATAGAGAATTTAATCCCTGGTCTGATACCACTAAATGTAGAACTCAATTTCTAAAATCCATTTCTCTGGTAAACAATCATAATAAAAGAAATAATATTGAAATTAGATCTTAAAATGAGGAGAGAGAAAATATATACACATTATACAATTAAAATCTCAGCCCAACCTGTTTAGTTTTTCAAAGTTTAAAACATTAGCAGAAGCAAAACTCGTTTGAAAACATTCAAACTCTAGGTTGTGTGTATATATACAGATATGTACAACAAATGTACAAAACAATATATGAAAACCATCTCTAGAGCTAGACTTCAGACGTAAGTTGAATCTGAACTCTGATCACTGTTGTCTCTGTCCAAAAGCAGCTACCTACGATCTGAACATCATTTAAACAAACACGGGGGTGAGTATAAAACATACTCAGTAAGTATTCTTAGCTTTATATAGATAAAATAATGTTCAGGGGAAAAATATAAATCTGCACAAGAACGTGCCTATCTATTTCTCCCTGTGGCACTCGTTTATGCCAGTACAAATAACAACCATTTAAACCACATAGAATTTTCTAACCACACAGGTATATACACTTAATTTAGCACACAGCAACATTAAGATCACACAGATCAATCTAGCATCCACACAAGATAGCACACAGTAAATACAAACCACACAGCTCAAATGATTACACAGATCATATTTACATGAAATAACCATCCACATAGGATTAATCATATCAATCATACATATAAAAATGTAAATGTATGCAATAAAATGCTAATGCAAATCCACACAAGATGACCTGGGTATTTGTCCTATGCTCCACATAAGAGAGGATAGACTAGAGATACCTTTGTACCACAGGAGATATTTCAGACCGCACACAGCTCAGTATAGAACAACATACAACACGTCCTTTATCCACATGGGATAGTCCACACAGGAATATTATTGTCACATAGGCTCGTGTCACACATGAATTTATGTAAATGTATAAATGACATTCGTAATAGCATATAGCACGAAAATGACATTCGTATCAACACACAGTATAGTACAGCTCACACAGAGCACAAAGAATACCACACAGATTACATTTATCACTAAAACATACCACATAGGTATAAATATTATCAAAGTATCAATATCAACTCCATGTCAATATTTAACAATGTAAGTAACACAAGCTTACCATTAATCAACTATATGTCAACTATACGATACTTCAAGGCATATATATGTCCAACATATGTCAACCAAGATAAATCACATTGATTTTAACCTTAAAATCATCAAAGCCTCATTTATAAAACTTAATTCATCCATATGCCAACCATTCTTACACTTTCCTTAAAAAATCTAATCTTTCTCAATTCCATCTATTCTATAATTCACATATCCTAAATCATTTCCATAGTTATATTCAAGTTTCTCACACTTAAACATAATGATTTCAAAATCAATTCAGTTCATTTTCAATCAATCCATCAATTCAAAGCACAAACCTTCCTAATTTCATAAACCAAATATCAATCTCACTTACCTTGTCAACTTGGTTAGATTTCTTGCAAGAATTAAGGTTCCTCTTGCTAAATTCACTTCCTGCACTCAAGACCAATGTTCTCTGATGTTTCTCAGCCCTCTCTGTAATTTTTATCTAAGTGTAAGTGATAGGTTTCTTGAATGTTCATTCAATTGCGCTTCTTATATTTTTTCTAGAAAATAGCCCACTATGAGTGGTGGACAGTGGATTACGCGTGGTTGTTACAACTGCGCGTATTCTGCTGCCACAACATGTAGTTTTTTTATTTTCAGCATTCCCCCTTTTCTTTGGTTATTTCCTATCAACCTTATATTAACCTTCAATCAACCTTCATATACCTCAATTCAATCATTTATTTTTCATCATTTCTATAACTATTTTCATAAAATAAATTCTGAGATATTACACTCGGTCCCGTAAAATGCATCACTAACAAGTGAATTATTTAAAAGGATATTAATCCATTATTGAGTGGGAGATCTTTTGTTTGAAAGACCTCATATCTGAACTTCATAAATTTTTCTTTATAGAATATGAATTTGAATTCGAATAATGTGAATATTTCCCTACACTCAATCCCTGAAAAGGATAAGATGAAGGGTAAGAAAGGAAAGACCAAAACAAACCCTAAGCACAAGTTGGAGGTGGTACCTCAATAATGGGCTAGGGAGGTTTTCCAATCCACTTCATGAATAGGCAAAGAGGGAAAAACCAATAAAGTCCATAAGCCTATGTTGGATTTCTTACCTCAACAAAAGCCTAGGATGGTTTTCACCCTGTTCCTTTGGACATTTTCTACCACTACCAAATGAGTGAGCATTGGAAGAGAAACTGTCCAATATTATTAGGAGGGAAGAAGGATGTTGTGAGAATATCTTCTTCAAAGATCTATGTTTTAGAAGTGAATCTCTCTATTTTGACTTCATGGGTATTGGACACCAGATGTGGGTCTCACATTTATTGTAATGTGAAAGGACTACGAATAGGAGAGTGCTTTCAGTGGGAGAGTTTGATCTTCAAGTCGAAAATGGGGTAAGAGTGGCTTTCATAGAAATTGGAGACTATACTTTATGTATGCGGCTAAAGGACTGGATTTTTGTTTTTTATTGGAAATAATGTTATGAATATTCATTGTGGTGATATTTATCATGGATGTGCATCCCTAATGAATGGTTTATATATCCTAGACTTATCAAGTCTTGAGCCTATTTACAATGTAGATAATAAGAAAGCTAAGTCCAATGAAATTAATCTTTCTTACTTCTGGAATTGTCGTTTAGGACATGCAAGTGAGAAAAGCTTGCAAAGACTCCATAAAGATAGAGCTCTTGACTCTTTTGATTGGAAATCATTAGACACTTGCGAATTGTGCATTCGTGGAAAACAACAAAGTATCCTTTCAACAAGAAAGGAGAGAGAACTAGTGGAATATTAATTCTAATACATTCTGATGTATGTGGGCCATTAAGTACACAAGGCAGAGGTGGTTATAGCTACTTCATCACGTTCATTGATGATTATAGTCAGTATGGCTATATCTATCTAATGAAGCATAAATTGGAAACCTTTGATAGGTCTAAGGATTTTAGAATGATGTAGAAAACTAACTAGGAAGACATATTAAATCTATTCAATTTGATCGAGCTGGCGAGTATATGAGCCTAGAGTTTGACTAATATCTACAGGATTACAGTATAGTACCACAACTCACACCTCTAGGAACACCTCAATGGAATCGTGTGTTTGAAAGGAGGAACAGAACCTTGTTAGACATGGTTAGCACTATGATGAGTCAAACTAGTCTCCTGATATCATTTTGGGGTTATACCCTAGAGACTACGACTTTTCTGCTAAACAGATGTCCAACTAAAGCTTCTGAAAAAACACCATATGAGATATGGACTGGTCGAAAACCAAACTTGTCTTTTCTAAGGATCTAGGGATGCAAAGCTCAAGTTAAAAGGTTAACATCAGATAAGCTTTCATCCAAGATAGATAAGTGCTTATTTGTGGGGTATCCTAAAGAGATAAGAGGATTTTATTTCTACAATCCTAGTGAGAACACTGTGTTTCTATAAATAAGAATTTGTTCTTAAAAGAAATAGTGGGAGTAATGTACAACTCAAAGTTGTTCAAGAGGATGTAGATGCACAAGTTCCTGTAGAGGATAGTGAGGAGATGGACTCAAATCCACAAGAAGTTATGGAATAAGAGCCCATTACACAAGTACCTAGAAGATCAGCTAGGATACATCAGAAACCTAAAAGGTAGGGTTCATTCTAAATGAAGAATAGGATATCATGATCCTTGATCATGATGAGCCTGCTTCTTACCAAGAGGCCTTGGAAAGTCCTAACTCAAAAAAATGGCAAGAGGCTATGAAATCTGAGACGCAATTAATGTATCATAATCAAGTTTGGGACTTGATTGATCCACCGAAAGGTGCTAAGGTAATTGAATGTAAATGGATTTTAAAAGAGAAGGAGGGAGGTATGTTCAAAGGTAGGCTAGTTGCAAAATGTTTCATACAAGTTCATGGTATCGACTATGAAGAAACATTCTTGCCAATAGCATGCTCAAATCTATTAGGATATTGTTTGCCATAGATGCATGTTTGGATTATGACATATGGAAAATGGATGTCAAAATGGCTTTCCTGAATGGAAACCTCCTCGAGGATGTTTACATGAAATAACCTTAGGTATTTATCGATCCAAATATCCTAATAAGGTATGCAAGCTTAAGAGGTCCATTTACGAAATTAAACAAACATCTCTAGTTGGAATATTCATTTTGTGAATCCATTAAGGAGTTTCATTTCACAAAGAATGATGATGAGCCTTGTGTATATCATAAGTTCAGTGGGAGCTTGTGTTGTATGTCGATGAAATCCTGCTTATTGGAAATGGCATTTCAGCATTGCAATAAATTAAGCAATGGTTGAATACGTGTTTCTCAATGAAAGACTTAGGAGAAGATGAGGTTCTACTTGGTATAAGTATCTATAGAGATAGATCACGGTGTCTCTTAGGACTAAGTTAGGAAAAGTACATGGATAAAATACTAAGGCGGTTTTGTATGAAACAATCCAAGAAGGGATTGTTACCCTTACAACAAGGGGTAGTTCTCTTTATGAAGGATTGCCCAACCTCTAGATAAGAGAGAATGCATGAATAGAGTACCATATACGTCAACTATAAGATCTATTATGTACGCTATGTTATGTACTAGGTCGGATATTGCTTATGCACTTAGTATAACTAGTAGGTTCCAACAGGATTCTAGAGAGATCCACTAGTCTGCGGTTAAGACAATTCTTAAGTACTTGAGAGCGACTAAAGATTTTTTCTTAGTGTATGGAGGTCAAGAGGAGCTTAGTGTTACGGGATACACTAATGTTGCAGCCCCAACAAGTAAGGACGATATAAGAGCTCAATCAGGATACATATTCATATTGAATAGAGGGGTTGTCAGATGGAGAAGCTCTAAACAGAGCATAGTGATAGATTCTACAATAGAAGCTGAGTATATAGTTGCGTTTAAGGCAGCTAAGGAGGCTGTTTGGATCAAAAAGTTCATTACAGGACTAGGAGTCATCCCATCTATCCTAGATCCTTTGGAGCTTTTGTTTGATAATAATGCAGCTATAGCACAGGCCAAAGAGCCCTGAAATCACCACTGATCCAAACACATACTCAAGAAGCTCCATCTCATTCGAGAGATCATCAATAGAGGAGATGTTAAGATGATTAAGGTTCCAGGTGAAGACAATATTATAAATCCCCTGACCAAACAACTAGCAGGTCCAAAGTATGAGCGTCATGTTAGGTCTTTTGGTCTTAGGGTTATGTTGAATTGGGACTAGTGCTTGTAATGCCCTGAAAAATGATCATTTGATTGTTGGAAAACATTCATGTAATGTTAGAATAATGTGTAATATAATTTTTAAACATGTATATACAATATATATATGTTAGGTGATTGAAAGAGAGTCAGGAATGAAAAGTAGCATTGGAAATACTAATTAACATATGTTAACTATGGACTAAACATATGTTATTCTTGAGAGAGGATAAATAACATATGTTTAGGGGAAGAATAACGTACATTATTCTTCCATGTTTTGCAGAGATCCATTTTTCTAATGTACATTAATTGTGAAATAAAGTTACGTTATCAGAGGTCTGAACATGTCATTCAAAGGGCAGAACACATTTCATTTCGGGGAAAAATCACCCCAAACCTTCCCAAACAACATCTCAACTCCCAAACACCAATCCAAGGCCTTACAAATACCAAAACAACCTACCAACTCGTGGAGTGCAAGGGATTAACAACGAATTGATCCTTCCAATTGAATTCCTCCATATTAGGGCTTTTGAGAGCAAAAAGGAAAAAGGTAAGATCCTTAATTCTAATCTAAAATGTGTAGGAAATTATGTGCATTTGGTAGGGTTTTGTTGGGTTTTCATAGTAGTTTATGAATCCATAAACATTTAACAGAAAAATAGTAGATTTTGAGAGATTGATGATTTAGGGTTATGAGAGAATTTTGAGATTTTGAGGAATTGGTTAGGTAAATGAGAAATTAAGTGTAGGATAACGTTTATAAAATGAAAGGTGTTACAATTTGTGTAAGAGACGACAAACGGAGCTCGAATCAGGGATTTGTGCCCAATCGAGACCGCAGGAACGCGAGGTAAGTGTTCTTGGATGCTTACGATTGTATGCTTGCCTTTGAATGGATAAGTTTGTGTGATAAATGTTGTCTTTTGATGGAATGATAATGAAATTGATTTAAATGAAAGCTTTTAATTGTATATACCTTAATGTCGTTTCTTTGCAATAGGTATGGATTACTTGAAAAGATGTGTGTGAGTTGTCCTTTGCATGCTTTGAAGGCAATTTTGATAAATTGTATGGAAGATGTGAAGTTAATTCATATAAGTAACTTGTAGGGTGATAAGTGATGATTGTAATTTGGCTTGAATGAGATGAATATTGTTAATGTGGAATTGATTGAGTTAATTAAGGGCTAAAGGCCGTGAAAGTGTAATATCACATGAATTGTGCAAATATGCACTCTTATGACAATGATGATGTATGCTTTTGTTGTATGTGAATATGGACTTAGGGCATGTTATGGACATTGTGATGCACTTATATGATTGGTGAAACATTGTGGTGATTCTTGCCACAAGTAGGCACCTTATGAATGTGTGTTGGCCTATGCTACGTGATGAATGGATATTGAGATGTGTGTTTGTTTATGTTATATGAATATAAGCATGAGCTTATAATGTATTATGTTTGAACATCCATGTGCACGTTGTGAATGTTCTGCATGATTATGGTGTTGAACTCATATGATTTATATATGATGTATAATTGGTTGTGCCACAAGTTGGCCTTATGAGCATGTGTTGGCTTATGATGTGATATGGATGATGGTTGTGGAACATTCATGTGCATGTGTTACTGTGGAAATTTGAGATGAGATTTGAAATGCCTGGAGTTGTATACACACATATCATTATTGTGTTGGCATGAGCACGTTGTATATTCATGCATTGAGACGAAAGGGAACTTAAGGCTCACATGAGAAAAGGGAAGGTGTGTTGTTCTTCCATATAAAAAAAGGATTAGCCCGATATTTGAGAACACAAGAGCTTGACTCTTGATGTTATGTTTTCGTATGAGTAGAATAAATGGATTGTGGATTGAAAGTAATGTGTGAACATAATCTTGAATGAATATAAGTATAAGATGACTTATTATATGTGTTGGTTGAGAGTTGAAGAAGTGAGAATTGTATGGTACGAAATGGGGCTATACTTAGTGGTTTGTTTGTGGATTAGAGTTTAGGTTAATTGGAAATGACATGAATATATGATGAATTTGTGCTTGTTGTGCCGTGTTTGGATTTATTAATTAAAGATGTTTGTGTGTGGCTTTAAGATATATAAAGTGCTTGATTAAAAGGCTAACAAGGTTGGTTGATATGCTTTAAAGGGGCTTGAAATGCCTAAGTCTCAGACTTCCATTAAATGTGTACAGAATGCTGCTGTGTGTCATTAATGTACATTATACTAGCAAATAACGTACATTAATGCTAAATAAAGTATGTTACATGTAAAGCAACCTACGTTATTCATTGTTGGAAAATGGTAGGATGAACTGATGAATAACGTACGATAGTGGCTAGGTAAACATATGTTAATATGGTCTAAAAACCTAGTTTTGCCCGAATAACGTATAAATGAATATCTAATGTGAGGAAATGGCCTAGGATGATTCCTAAGACATAAAATACATAAAATAATTGTTGTGGCATGGCTATGGTGAGGCATTAGGGAACTTAAGTGCGAATATGGCTTTGTGCTCCACACATACACCTGTGTTGGTCGAAGGTTCCCTTACACCCAGCTTAATAACACTAGGGGGTCACTTACTGAGTATTTTTATATATTCACCCATGTTTTGCGTTTGAATGTGTGTAGAGTGACAGGTTGTAGTAACGGGACTACGTGATCGGTGAGGCTAAGCGGTGCGATACTGATGGTCGAGCTCCTAGGGCTTTAGTTATGTTTATTTTTATGCTTATACATATATTAGCATAGGAGTGACTTGCAATCATTTCATGTAAACCATTTTCCAGAGCTTCCACATATTGAACTTCATTTGGTGGATGACCACCTTGTTTTTACTTAATGGTTTGTAAATATTACTTTCATGGTTTTTCTCTCTCGTATGTTTCTGTTTTACAAAGAAAAAAAATATGGTGAAATGTAAGTTTTATTCGAAAATGATTATTTCTAAAATTGGGTTCCATAGTGCTAGTGGGAGATTGTTAGTGTAAGCCCTAGCTCAATACATTATTTGTAACTTTTATTATTGATTAATAAAATTATGAGGCATTATTTTATCATATTATGTATTGACATGTGGTATATGTTTGATAAAATATCTAAGAATATTAAATAAGCACTTAAGGTATCAAGGTTGAGGACCTTAATAGTAGAACCTGGAAGTTATAAGATTAACATTCTAAATGTCCTTAATCGCTTATTTCTATGGGAATAGAAATGAATTGTGACTAGTATGTACTTTTTATATGATCACATTCTATGGGTCATAGATATTTGGGATATCTAGCAAACTACATAGGTACAATGAAGAGCATTGTGTTTGGAGAGCGATCACTATTTATAATGTAAAATATTATCCTAGGCATGAAAATCACTATGTCTTTTGTTGTTTCTCTTGTTGTGATTTTTAGTGTACTTTGACATACGCCTAACGTGGCCATAAAAGGTTAACAAGTATGGGTATGATTAGGTATGCTAAGAATCATAACTAAGAGCAGGAGTGAAGTGAAGGGATTGACCCTCTCTTGAAAATGAGAGAAGATATCACTGGCAGCTTGATAGATAAGATTGGGAAGAGTGTGGCCACACCCCAATGAAATGATTTGGTCATTTATTCAAACTTAGAAATTTTTTCATAGAGATCAAAAAAGTGATTTAGCATTAAATAAGGGTGTTAGCGGCATGCCTTATGATAATGAAGATATTAAAGGTCAAGGGATTTATTTGAATTGTAGTAGGGTTGTTGACACCACTCGTCAGCTATTTAATTTAGGGTGATCATGGTGTCTTACTAGAGACCACGTATGATTATGGTTTATTAAACTCATTGACTTTTTTAAATAGTCCTACATATCGCACATGGATGGCAGAAAACCTTAAAGGGTAATTTTGGTATTTCACCTTAGGTCAAGATTCGGCTATTGGGCTGGATTGGGTATTTGGGGCAATTTTGGTAATTCGGCTCAATATGGATGAGCAATAATATTTCTTACATGATTTTAATACAAAGATTATTTATTAAATATGATGTCTTAAGTGATGTAAGAAGACAATAGAGAGAAAATTTAGGAAGCATGTCTTAAATTAAGACAAGATTTATGTGGGATGGGGGTGTTTTTTAAAAGGTATTTTATTTTAATTAAAGATTTAACAAAGTCCTAATGGCATTAGGATTGTTAAGTGTTTTGAAAAACAAAAACACTGGTCTTTAAAACGATCAAAACCCTAGTCTTTTTAGATGAGATTGTCGACCCCCAAAAACACCCACAAAGCCATGAGCCTTCCAACTAAATTCAGTTAGATTTAAGGTTTTTCTAGAAGAGAGAAAGTGATATTTATGGGTTGGTCATTAGTGTGATTTCACAAGTTTCTCTTGATTTCACGAGTTTCTCATCCGATTGATATAAATAAGGTGAATCATTCTTACTCTTTTGCTAGCACATGTTTCAGTTAATCCGTGTGCTAGTGTTGTAGAGGAATCATGTGTGGGATTCAATCTTGGTGTTAAAAATCTCATCTCGAAGTATTCTGAGATGGTAGTTACTTTGTGATTGCCCATATACCATACAGCCTTGAAGGGAAGGATGAAAGGTATGTCTTTTTCATTAAGGATTTGATTTTTATGTCATCTAGTGGTCATTTGTTTGTAAATAAATGTATGAGACATGATATGATGTGAATCTTAGGATATTCTTGATGTATTTTGATTGTTTTTGTACTGCCTTTATACTTAGAACACGTTAGAAAACCCAACAGATATCACATACCCCAAGAATACCACCTCGTCAACCCAAAACTCACACTTACTAAACTTGGCATACAATTGTTTGTCTCTCCGAGTTTGTAGTGCGACCCTCACATACTCTTTGTGTTCCTTCCTATCTCGGGAATAGATCAAGACATTGTTTATAAATACTACCACGAACTGTTCCTAATACAGTTAAAATATTCAATTGATCAACGCCATGAAAGTGATCGATCCATTAGTGAGTCCGAAAGGCATGACTGTGAACTTAAAGTGCCTGTATCTAGTCCTCAAGGTTGTCTTTGGAATCAAGGACTCCTCTTCCTTCAACTCTCAATAACCTGATCTCAGGTTGATTTTCAAAATATTGCTCCTCCACGCAACCAATCCAAGAGTTCGTTAATATGTGGTAACAGGTATTTGCCTTTCATCATTAATCGATTAAGTTGTCGGTAACCTATATATAATGTCATACTCCCATCCTTCTTCTTAACAAACAATACGGGAGATCCCCACAGTGACACACTTGGTCTAATGAATCCCTTTTCCAGTAGCTCTTCCAATTGCCTCTTCAACTCCCTTAACTCCACCGATGCTATAAGATAAGACACGATGGAAACAGGGGCGGCACCATGTATAGTCTCAATCCAAAAATCAACCTCTCTAGGGGTGGCAAACCTTGCAATTCCTCTAGAAATACATCGGTGAACTCTCTCACAACTTGCACCTCACCCAACCCTAGAGGTGTGACATTTAAGTTTATTACACTAGCTATAAAGGCCTCATAACCTTCTCTCATCCATTGAATCAAACATATAGGTGCTGTTTTTTGCTCGCCTACCATGATTATTTTCTTCTCCCCCACGACCTCAATGCACACCTCTTTTGTGAAACAACCTACTATGGTTTGGTTCTTGGATAACCAATCCATGTCTAGGATCACATCGAAATCCTTTATCAGAATAACAACAAAATTTGTCATAAGCCTCTGCTCTCCCATGACTAACCGATAATACCGAACCAATATGCTAACAACTAGAACATCCCTTGTAGGTATAGACAATACTATCAAATATCCTAATGGTTCTACCTATCCCTAAACTCGATTCACAAAGTGTTGATTCATAAAGGAACAACTAGCTCCATGATCAAATAAATTAAGTGCATCAGTAGTTAAAAAAAATGGTACCAGTGATGACTTCAGGGCAGTTTGTCGTCTCCTCTCTTATCATAGTATACACCTGGTCTGTGGTGCGGGTGTAGTAGGAGCTCGAGAGGCTCCTCCTGATTTACTTAAGTCGACAGTGGATCCTCCCCTACCTTTGACTGTTGTGGCCATATTCTCCCTCACACTACTCATGAGAATGGAAGGGTTTCACTCTACCTCTTTCTTCACATCACATCTTCGGGAAATGTGTCCCGTCTGGCCGCAATGAGAAAATTATAGTGATAGAAAATTATCCCTCCCCAAATCTCGTATTCATGTGAGAATATAGTGATCAGGAATAAGGGCCTCTACCCGACGTGCCAGTGCCTTGGCTAAAACCCCGACCTATGCCCTTGTACATCTGTGCCCTACCTCGTTGATGTCCTTCGGTTCATCACCTCCTCACAAGCGAGTGCAGCCTCGACCATCAACTGATAACTAGGCAGCTTGATGAAAATCCTCTCTTGGATATCCAATCTCAACCTTCGACTAAAGCGATATCTACACATAATATCAGTGGATGTCTCCTCAAGTGCCTATGAATCCATTCATAGTTTTTGTCTTGCTCATCGTGAGCCCTCGGGGCCCTTGGAACCTATGCAGCTGCCGCCTAAGCAGCCTGAGCAGCAGCAACCTAAGTGGCCTATTGCATCTGTCCATGAGCTGCTGGAACATAGGGTGTGGTGGTATAATAGGGGGAGGTGGAGGCTATCCATTGTTCTGGAACTCAGCAAGGTGTCCCTATACTGACTCTAAGGACTCTGCTGGGTTAGGAATATGGTCATCTTCAGGATCCATCCTAAAAGAATAGAAGAGGAAAATAGATTTGTAACACGTCTATTTTTAAAATTGTTTAAATGTTACAAAACATTTTCAAAGAATTATGCACATGTCGAGAGGAATCTATTCCCTGCTCTGATATCACTAAATGTGACGCTCAAAATTCAGGGCTGGTTTTCTTTAGTTATTAATCCACTTATTAGTTTCCTAGCCATTTTTTTCCCTCTTTTTAACATATTAACTTTGATTCTAACTGCCACATGCTGACACTATCTTATAGAAGCCTTTAAATACCATTTGGAAGGAAATGGAAAGAAATTAAAAATCATTTCTATAAAACTATAATCAAAATGAATCATGCCTTGGGAAAAGCCCTGCACGACGGGTATAAATGATAATGTAAAATAACACGTTTTACAAAACACAGTTTGTAGAAAAACAAAATGTGTAGATGAAATCCCTTACCTCGCAGTAATTCCCCAGGAGTGTCCAAAAAGAATAACGTAGAGTGAGTTGATCGCCTATGTAACAGCCTCCTCGTTCGTAATACACAAACACAACCACAAAGAATATGAGTACAAAAACTCAGTAAGCGTATGTCCTTCTCGTCACTTACCTAATCATATAAAGTCTAATGCACTCGTACATTTATCCTCATCGTTGTCTCATCTACTATGGTTTTTCTCTATATCTTTGTGAAGTTCTATAATCTTTTTCTTAGATTCTAGGGTACATTATCTAAATGTTTAATCCAAGTTTTCTTTAGTGTTATTCAGTCCAAAAAGGGTGGAATTTCAAGTTCCTAATTTTTCCTGGGTTATGTACCAACTTTTGGATGTGTTAATCCAAAGTATATAGGTTAGGACAGCTCCCTAAACAAGACTAACGTATGTTAATCTAGCTGATTAACGTACGTTATTCAAGCTACTTTCCAGAATAATGTAGGTTTACTAGAAAATAATGTATGTTAACCAAAGTAATGTAGGTTAATCCCCATGCTAAACATACGTAATTTAGCTCCAGTCTGCAAGAGTTTCGCATTCCAAATCACACCAACACTTAACTAATTTTTCACCTCAACTAGCATCAAACCAAGTACTTTCCACACCATTTCATACACATACTAATTCCCATACTAGCACATAAAGAGAAACACATCAAACATTATGTAATTAACACAAGAATCGTAATTCATCCATGTGTCATAATCTCACACATCAAACTAACTTCGTCCAAATGTATCCTACATTTTCAACCACACTAAAGCTTACTTAGGTACATCTTCATTCTTTCCATGCATAACATTTTATCAATCATAACTTACCACATCTATATGAACCCATATTTTTTCACTTTCAATGTTTATACACAACTCATATCACACATATCCACATCTTAACCTACAACATTCTCATACATGTCAATCAATCAATTTCCTTAAACACATGCATTTCATTCTAATCATTTACATGTAAACATATAATTGTCCCTCTCACAAGGTACCACACAATTATTCACATAATTTATCCAAATGTTTCATGTATATATATCGTGTTCATGAGATGCCTTTCCCATTCTCTCTCATCAACATGCTCTTTCTCTCATCTCGAGGATCCTATCTCTTTTTTCCCTTGGTTGTTCAACCAGTGCCCACACGTTTAGGATCACCCAATCTCATATGAAACCTTTCTATCCTAGCACATGTGTTTAGGTTTCCCTACTCTTACATTTCCTATTTTCTCTCATTACTCAACCGATGTCGATGCGCTTAAGAATTCACCAGTCTCACATGACACTTATCATTCAAGGTACATGTATTTAGGATCACCTAGTCTCACATTACCATTTCTATCTTTTAGTTGACCAACTGAACGTTGATGTACTTAGAATCACCTAGTCTCATATGACACTCTCTAATCTCTAGCTTATGTGCTTAGGATCACCTAGTCTTATATTGATAGTCTCTTCAAGTTCTCCAACCAAGGTTTGTCCTACACTTTGCTTTCTATGTTCTCAATCATCACATATGTGGCCTCTCAGTTTCATGTTCCTGTTTCCACTCTGCCATGCATCTATACCACATACAAGAATTTCATGAATGCATATGTGTAACACACACCCTTCCACAGCCCTTAGTCCACATTACCAATCATACCATGCATTCATTTTCTCCATACAATTTTATACCATACTAAGTAAAGGAAAAACACATTCACTTTATGCATCCATAACCAAATACACCAATCAAGCACATTAAAACATCAAGCACACTACACATCACAGGCATGCCTTCACACATATGTATAAACACATACCATACACAACATACCATAACATAAGGTTTCTAATTTATGGTTACTTGTTAATTTACACACTCAAGACAACATAGTTAACTATGCAAGAGACTAAATATGGATAAGTAAGTGACGGGCCATACACTTACCTCTAAACCTAGGCAAGTCTGTCCGACGATCGCTCAAGCTCCTTTACGGCTCTGATTCCTACATTGATGATGAAATAGCATCCATTTAATTAATACTCACTAACTATAATTGGTATTTTCTTATTTAGTTTTTACCTATCAATTTTCCTTTTTTTCCTCTCTTGAATCTCTCATAACCCCAAATCCCTTTTCCCTACACCTTTACACACACACTTTGTTTTCCCTAATGTATGATTACTCTCCTTCCATCTTAATCTACACTCTTAATTTCTTGATTCTCAAACCTAACTTGTATAAAGATAGAAAACTTACCTTAAGCTTATATTTTTTCCGCAAACCCTAGATCCCTTGATAGGGAGGAATAAGAAGAATTTTGTGTTGTGGGTTGCAATTTAAGGGATGATAGGGTAGAAGAGGGTTTTTGAAGAGTTGGGAGGATAATTTTAGGATATATAGGGGTTTTGGTATTGAGTTGTGCATTTTGAGTTCATTTTTCCCACTTTTAATGACCTATCTTGAGCCCGATGACGTAGGTTTTAAGAAATTAACGTATGTTATTAAACATACGTTATTTTGGGAAATTTCCATGAATAACGTACGTTAATGACATGAATAACATACGTTATTCACGTGTTTTCTGCATTGCTTCATTTTCTTGAACGGTTTCCTTCCATCTCTTAATTCTCTTAGGGTCCCAATCCTTCCTAACACTGTTAAAGCTTTTTTTTCCTATTTTAAGGACTTTGAATTTGAGGGACTTACATTAAAATTCCTTTAAAAAATGTTACGTTTCTTTTTCCTATTCATTTAGATTCAAATTCTTATAATTTTAAATTCTTGAATTTGTATGTATCTATAAATATTAAATATTCCTCAATCAAATGCAATGCATATGAAATAAAATGCATGAAATTTTAAAACTTCGTGCAAGTGAACACACCCACTTGATTGCAATCCAACCTAAAATCATTAAATTGACTAGACTAGTGGCATGTCCACTAATTCTACTGATCAATTCATCCTAATTTTGATAATACTAAGGCATACCAATTCTATTTTCACTCTTTATTTGGACATCTCTACTCATTGTATTACAAATTTTCATTAGTTATCTTTTCAAAATTCTACAATGCAAAACAAAAGTAGGAGAATATTAGGTAAGAAAACTAATATTATATTTCAAAAACAACAATTATATATCTTTATATGCCTAAACTATAAGTGGAAATTACCCTCACTATCACTTTTGGAGTTTTAATTTGTAAAAATAACATGAGTGTTTATTTAATTACAAATTTAACCATTTCTAAGATTTATATTATAATAATAACAGCTTTAAGTTTTGATATTGAATTTTTAGCCAATATCAGTTACTTATGGATTGGTAGCAGTCCTATATTCATATTCAATTAAAAATATCCATATTTCAAAATCAGAGAACCCAGAACATGTGATACATTATACCCTAAAATTGTTTCATTTCCATCACAGCCTCCTTCTCCACATTGTTTCTCCGTTCATTTCTTGTAACACATAACCTTCTCCTATCATCTCTCTAAAATTTTGCCTCTTGAAACATGTTTTTTGAAAGCTTCTCATAACAAACATTGTAGTTCTAACTAAAACTGATTCTTTAAAAACATCATTTGAGGTAAAGAAATCATTTATGATGCATATTGTTTTATTAAGGGCATCTGATTTTTTAGGTTTTTCATTCTTTTTTTACGTCGAATTGATGGGTTTTGACTTGTTTATGTATGCGTCGATGGTGAAGGGTTTGTTTGTTATCAGAGATGGTTTGCGTTGATTGGAAAGGGTTTATTGTTGTTGGATTTTTGGTTTTTTGTCATTTGAATTATCGTTTGTATTTTAATCTCTGTGTAAAATTGATATATTACATGTTCTTTTTAGATTGTCTTAGTAAAATGATGAACGAGTCTCCCAAACAACCTACAAAAAAGAAAGCAAAGGAAAGACAAGCTTGAGAGTATGGAGGGTGCTATCGTCCAGTTGAAAAAAGGTCAAAGAAATCGAAAAAAGTTTCGTTTCAGCGATGGGTGGTGGTTTTGTTGCTCCTATGGTAAGGTTTTCATTTTAATTTTGTTATGTGAACATTTGTGAACGTCATAATTTTACAATGTCATGTTTTCTTTAAACTGTTATTAATTTTGTCAAAAACACAGTTAAATTTTTGTGATGTGAATGATTGTGAACTTGAGGAAATGTGTGTATGTGGAGATCTTATTATAATTTTTATAAAATTTACATCTGGAAATGTTTATTGTGAATCTCTGTGAACCTGAATATGTGTATTTATATTGTGAATTTCTCGTTAGATTAATCAAGCTTATATATGAATGTTTTCCATGTGAACCTTTATGAACTTGTGGAGATGAATATATTGTTTGAACATTTATAGGCCTTTGTGTTTTTGTTTATCTGGAAACCATGGTGTGAATTTTTTTGAACTAGAAAAACATTTTTGTCATTAACTTGAACAACATAGATGTTGCTGACTTATTATTTTAACTAGTAACCATTCTGTGGACCTGATGTCAACTTATATGAACCTGAATATGCATTTTTTATGTTGTAGAATTGTTGGTTAGTCAGACAAGCTTATAGTGAATATTAACATATGACTATATGTGAACTTGTTAAAATGAATATATTGATTTGGCATGGCATAGACATTTTAAATTTTTTTAGTTAAAAACAGAGTTGTATCATGTGAATATTTGTGAAATTGATTATTTTTTATTCAATTTTTACTTTAATAAATTTACAATTTATATGGTATCATATGGACCTTTGTGAACTTCAAAGGATATTTTTTTTTATTTAGTACGATTGCTAATTATTTTATGAATATTACTATTTCATATTTGTCATGTGAATGTTTGTGAACCTAATGATATTTTGTGCCTTTGTTGTAGGGTATTGATTTCATTATTCCTATTTGTCAACATTTTAACAGGAAAGTATCGTTCTTCTCATATAGATTTGGCAAATCTATTTAAAAATGTTTTGTCAGATAAATGTTTGGAGTCTCTAAAGGAAACTGTGTTTGGACACATTTTAAATGTTGGTGATATTGAAGGAGAGCCATAGTTGGTGCATGGCTTGATGTTAAGGGAGATTGTTAGTTTAGATATCCATTCTATGAGTTTTCTATGGGTGGAACTATTTTGAATTTTGATCTTCGAGAGTTTGGTCTAATCATAGGATTGAAAGTGTTTGGAGATTTGAATATGTCAATCATTGATTATGATGAATTATCATTAATGAAAAGGCATTTTATGTAAAAGAAAGTGTTCCATGTTCATTTATTATGGATTTAATCAAATATAAAAGGTGAAACACATAAGAAGATATATTATGGTTGGTGTTATTAATGATCATCCATTATTTCATTATGCCAAGTTGGAAGGAGAGAAAGATACCAAAGGAGCATTTTACAATAGTGCAATCAAGAAATTATTTTAATTTTTCTTATGGTCTTTCGTCCATTAAAATGATGTTTAATTCATTTAGAAATTGATTGGGTAACACAGTTTTCTATAACTGTGAAGGTTATGTTATTGCTTCACAATGTTGGTTGTATTAGTGATGTGTTGGTCTAGCCGGTATTTTTTGCTGGCCAAAGTGGGAGGGGATCACCGAGAATTTGTAATTGGATTTTTAGGGATCGATGAGGATTTAGTTGGAAACTATAAACCATAAAATTTTCAATAATTAAGAGGTTTGTATGTTTTTTTAAATGCTATCATCATTTATTGAGAGGATTATTAGTATTATCTTTTTATTTTTCATTTTTTTGTGTTCAGATCGTTGTTAGCATTTCTCCCGCTGAAATTGATATGGTTGATTATGGGATTGGCCTCAATAGAAGAGTCAATTTAAATAAAAATGATCCAAATGTAAATTGGTGGCAATCGGGCAAAGAAATTCAGTTGAAGTTTTTATCACTAATCTTGAAAACTCTCAACTAAAGTTGAGTATTGATTTTTTGACATTCAAGAAGGAAATGATTGTTGATTTAGCTAAGTTTTTAGAGAAAATATTGATCATAAGTAAAACATCCTCTACTTATTTTTTATTAATTTTGTAATTACTATTCATCTAATAATGATTTCTTTAATATTTTCAAAATTTTTCTATCTCAACATAATTTCCTGAAAGTCATGTATCATACATACATATATTATAATATAGTTTGGCCTAAAGCTCTGTCTAGAATATAAAGCATGTTAGTGTAATACGTCCCATGGGCATGGCCCCGTATTATACTATCATGTTCATGTTTAGATGTGATACAAAACTCATGTTTTTAGGCATGGTTTGTATACATCTAATATGTCCTTGTATATATCAATCCAATAACAACATGGAATAAATCACATTTCCAAATATTATTCATATTTTAAATGCGTATAATTGTAACACACAATGTCATACATATGTAAATCTGCATAACTTATGTAAAGGATTAATCTATAGAGAGAGATATTGCTGAGAAGCGGCAGATAACCCACTTGCTAGCTATGATCTTTCTTTTACTACTTGTTCCTAAAACAAAAATCACAGTTGTATAAGTTGCAGGCTCAGTGTGTAATCATATACAAGAATTTATCCATTTTGGTTTTTCTATGATTCTACCCATAATCTATCTGTTTACTTAAGTAAAGAACTTATCTTTATTTTCTTTATATCTAGATATCATATTCTTTTCTTTATTACTCATATGTTCTATAACTTGATTCGTATTTGTTTTTCCTATCTGTGTGAATCGTATCATCTATGGTAGCAATTATACTTGTACTTCACGTTCCCATATAAACCATGTAATAATCGAAGTGTGTTTCTTGTAATCATGTTATTCACATACGATTTTTCTGTATATCTTGTCATGCAACTTAAATCAATTATGCATTATGCTCGGTATCTTCCTTTTTGTTCTTCTTCCCCAATATGATCTATCATTTTATCACTAAACCATCTCTCCACCAATACCGTATCATATCATATCCATATCTATCATATCCATATCTCATTGGATATCCATATCTCATACCCATATCAATGCAATCATGCAATTGTATATCAGTGAATAAGCGTAAACATACTTATTTGCATTTTTGTTTCACTCGTATCTATTCGTAATTTGATGATATAAACGTATTTGTTTCCATTTTTTACCGTTTTCACAGTTTTGATTTACATGTCCAACGTATAAAATCTCAACCAATTATATCTTATCGATATTTAAATTTTGTTTTAACTTTTATTTTAAATGAGTCTACTCACTTACCTACACGGTTATTTTCCTGTTTTACCATATTATTCACCACTATTTATAATACCATGTAATTATTTATTATCTATCATCTGATAGATAATAAGATTACTTCTATGGATCTGAAGTCATAAATGGTCATGAACTTTCTTGTGGAAATCATTTTTAAAATGTAAATTCTGATTAATTAAATATATTTCATAAAATTTATTAAGTATACAAGTGATAAGAGAAAAATAAACCATTTGTCAACCAAAAACTTGGCCCATTTTTTATAAAACTATAATATATACTTTACAGCAGAAACGATCATAAGTATAAAACATTTATAACTCAAAATATTTATATACAAAATATGTACAAGAGTATACAAAATCCAAAATAAACATCTCAAAATACAGAGCTCGACC